>DWNR01001004.1:0-16598 GCA_018250455.1 Polygonus leo
AGTCCAAGCGTCTTACTAGGAGAAGTATCGTTTAAATTTAATGTTTTGTCTGTATGTTGTGTTTGTGTACTAAATTTGTAAGTAATTTAAGAATTTTTGAACTATTTGATTGCCACTTGCGGAGATTAAAAAGTTGAAAAAAGTATCTCAAGGTGAAGAAGTTTACTAAATCGCACTTAGACTATAGTCCAACTAGTTATTATAAGTAAAATTGTAAAAGCAGACTCATGCCCAGTAGTGGGAAAATAATGAGTAGTGAAGTTGATACAAAATACTTAATATCCCGACACATCATTCACATACTTGTGTATTGAAAAACACGTGTTAGGATTTATTTTCACGCAAATTATCTTACTCTCACTGAGCCAAAACCATTGTGAAGCTATTTATACGCAAGTAATAGCCCCATAAAAGGGCCGGTAACGAAGGTCGAGGCTGGGTAAATGCCACGATGTGATTGTCTTGCTAACATTTGCACCGCCCAATTAGGATGACTGCTTCAGTTTTTATATAGAGAAGGTGAACTATAGATATATTTTGTGTAGTTCGACGAAAATCTAATTTAAAAGCGACCTCCCATCTGTTTAATGGATAAGAAAATACTTACATAAAATTTAGTGTATACCATGAGTGGGACGAGTGATAAATTCTGGCCGACTATGACTGTATTAAAAAAACAATGAGAAGCATTAAGTTGTTCACCGTGTTAGCCAAATTCTGATTGCTAAACTTAACACACCTATTTTAATAGACATTTACAGGATGGCGTCTGGGTGATGCATTTTTAACCGTTTGAACAAGCTTTAAATTATTATTGTCTAATAAAATAATAGATTACACATTAATTTAAAGCTTTGACGCTCGAAATGGCTTAACACACTGGGCTGAATTGAGACGGATTGACAGTGGGTTGCTGCGTTCGGTGGCATTGGTGCAGAGGACCACACGCCGGGACATAGATGGGAAGCACCATCAGGACTACGGCCAGCCCGACCCTGGATGGACGTTCCTTTGGATCCAAAAAATACACTCTTACATTCAGGCCTCTTATTGTACAATCTATACTGATAACTTTGACTGCTATTATACTTTATCTTCTACTTAGGTTAACTACAAGGTGCGTCTCGCAAGGTGGCAGAACTTATGTAGTTTGACCGTGGAAGTACCACTGCCCTCATTATCCTTCGTGAAGCAATTTATTGTGTTTCGGTTTAGGGAGGCGTGGTTGCAGGCTATACTTAAATACGAGGCGGACATCTTAGTCCTCAAGGGTAGCAACGCATTTGTGGTCAACATCAGGTACTATTCAATCGTGACGGATTACCTACTAATGTCCTTAGGCGGTAGTGACCACTAACCATCAGGTGAACTGCATGCCCGTTATAAAAATCCCCTTTGATTATATGTGCTCTACCAAGTTAATTACTGCCAGTCTTATTAAGTATCAATATCGTATCATTGATTGTTTTATTAGTATGTACGAGTAGTATGTAGTAATATATGTATGTAGGTTTATAGTTATATAGCTTTTATAGTAAAAAGTTATATAGTTATAGGTATAATATCTACAGAAATATGGCAAGTTTTAGTATAATTAAAACTAAATGTCTTAGAAGAGGATATAGAAATCATTTGTCACTCCCTCATATGGAGGCATTACCGAGCTATTCGGAGCCAAAGGGCTATAAAGGGGCTGGCAGTTACGAAGGCCGTCGGCGAGCAAATGCCGCGACGGGATAGTCTCGCTAACATTTGTAGCGCCCAATTAGGGGAATGATGGCCTTGGCTTATATGGGGAAGTTTTCACTATCTAACTTTGAATTGGTCAGGTTAATTTTTGAAATATACTTTGAGGATACCTTATTGATATTTAGGCATACTTACATTACTGAAATCCTAAAGAGCCACAAATAAAAACGAAGTTAATAAATCATTCTTCAGATCACCTATGCGATCATTGGTTACAAGATTTCGTGTATCATGGTGGAAAATAAAGGGGGTCTTGTTGTGGACTACGGCGATACCGCTGTCAAACCTACTTTACCATTACAATATATAAAAGTTTAATTTTGCCTATACCATAGGTTATCAAGTAAACAGGGTTGCATTTAGGAAATACTTATAAGGACAAGATATTCTACCACCTCATAAGGATATCGTTGTGATTGTTACAATTAGTACCTTTACTGGCTATAGAGTAACAAAAATGATATTTTTTTTATTTTATCTTCGCCATTTTTATTTACTTAAACTCTCTAAAGGCGCAATATGGCTAATACTGTTAACCATACTTCACTTTTAAAACGGTCTAGAATGTCAAGTGGAACACATAGGTCGCGTGATGTCCTTAGGTGTGTCACCTGGGCTTAAAGCGATTGTACTACTATTAGGTAAGAGGCGGCGCATGAGACGCAGCGATTTTAGCGATGGTCATGAAGTGACTAGCAAAAATTCAAATTCATAAATAACTGCTAACCGCTGCATCCTTCATCGCGATCAACACATCGAACAACCGCTTCCACATGGCCGTTCTTAGAAAGAGCCAAGTGTTTGAAAAATCTGCGATGCATACACGTGATTACGCGAAACGCGCTGCATACCCTACAAATGTGCACAGATGTGCAAATAGTCTAATGCGATATGCTAATACAAACTAAACCCATATAAGATTTTATTTTCAGCGACTAAAAGTTAGTCCTTAATGAGTCCTAAGCTTCTTAATTGTTTCTTAGCTAAGAGCTATTTCTTTTGTGCACGATTATTACGTTTCTAATTGACTGCACTTACAATTTTTTTACGATCTTCTCATTGTTAAGCCAAATTTAGTTTCAAATGATTAAATAGTAAAAGATTAGCTTGCGATTCAAATATTGCATCTAACATTTTATAGCGCATCTATCCAAAAAACAATTGGAGTAAAGTCTAAATGATTCATATGAGTAAATGGCCAATACCTCGAAAACACCTTTACTAAACATAAATTTGGATATTCTGGCAGATATCACCACCATTACTTTGATCCTCTGCTTACGAAGGCCCTGTATATATTTTTATATTTATCAAAGTGTCCAAATATAAATTACTTCAAAATAATGTCATGCGAATGAAAATGTGTGAATACAAAATTACCTAAGTACTTTGTTATATTCTAAGAAAAAGCGCTGTAAATTCTATACGCCAAAAAACATTTTTTTCGCTTTCAAAACTTAATATAAATAGCGGTTTTTGTAGCTTCTAACCATAAATTCATTTTAGCATCTACCTACAAGCAACATCATCAGTATCAACATTGTTAGTATAAAACTTGTTAAACCACCATTAAACCACTACGTAACAGTTTACTTACAGCGCGTGAAAATCAAATATTGTTTCAATTAGCGAAGCCAAGACGGTTTTCTTTATGGGTTCGGACGCGCCCTGTCCCCATTCTGCACCACTGGCAGGCTGGTGGGGTTGGGGTGTGCGGGATGGTGCCGAGCTCCACTGACAGAGTGACGGACGAGCTTCAAACCCGTCGCGCGCTCCCAACTCTTTGACAACTCTTTTTTAATATTTTCCAAAACTTTTTGCTTTTATTCCTAAAGTATATTTGTATTTCATTTATATTATTAAAAGTAATTATTGTAAAATTTATTTACAAAATGGGTAAAGTACACTAACATTTATTTAAATTCGGATAAATTAAAAAAAAACGTTTTATAATATGACTTCGAATTAACTAGTCAACTCAGTGTTACGGTCTACCAATTAAAAATGTTTGATAGGCGACTAACGATGACCATCACAACCCTTTTCCACGTCTTGGCGATGTCTTCTACTATTACAGGTAAGATTTTTATATGTATCTTAGTACTGAAAAAATATATGTGTAATTCTTTTATTAAAAATATTAATGAAAATTATATTATCACGTTATCTATGCCAATTAATGAAATTTTATTGAACATAAAGTTTCAACTGATTTAAACTGTACCACGTAGTGGCCCGTCTTTTTTACCCGGAACAGCACCTAAAACTCCAAGTATCATTTTTGTAGTTCACTCTAGAAATTAATTATCATTTGGTTTTTTGGTGAAGACATGCGAGAAATGTCTGCTTATGTAGATACGTAGGTAGGTAAGGTAATAGGTAAGTAGGTACTTAAATACACTTACATTTTCTAATTTTACTACATTTACTAAATGAAAATTCTTTGGTGATTTCTATAATGCTTTTGTTTGAAAGATTCTTAAAAAACTGCTTATTTCTCTCTATTTTAAAAGTGGCATAATCCGGCAAAGCTTTTCACATGCAGATGTACCAAAATATAACTGAAGCAACTTAATGTAATTAAAAATTAACTGCAAATTTCTAAGCTATACATAAACAGCAGTATTTTGTAGTACTCCCTCATAATCACGAACCAACATGTGGTACAATGTGGTACTGGGCACAAGATTTAGGGCATAGTGCAGTGGGCACTTACAATGTGCGATCCATATACTTTTTACACTCTTCATATATTGTTTTTGTCACTACGAAAAAATCAAAGCAAATAATAACTAAATTTTGATACTCACGTACGTTACGTTTTAAATATCAAAGATGCCCGTCTGGAATTCTAATATGGACCTGTAGCGTGAATGCAGATTCTTAATTATAAGGCTTTATGGTAGTTTATATTAATTATAAGGCTTTATGGCATGTGCAGAACAGTCTACCAGTAGTAAAATTCTACCACAGGCGAAATACTACTGCCATCCTCACAAGCATAAAGCAATTACATGAAAAATAAAATAACAAGTGTTATATGGTGTCGCCCAAACACTGACACGACCTGTGCACGGGATGATGAAGCCCACTTCAAATCATTTTCAGTTCTTTGTCGAGGCTACAATCTTTGGCTGCTTTCAGATTTCAAAATATTTCAATAAAACGGTAACTTTTACAAGTTACCTGAGACAAAGTTCATGCTACACTAATTGCTATGTATTAAGCTGCTCTTCTATTATCTCTATGTTAATCTAAGCCTATCTTGAAATTAGCTAAAACTTATTTCACACAAGTTTTACATAAAAAATCTGATTGGCGTTGTATTAATTTAAAGAATATTGGTCGTGAAATCTCCATAAATATGTCTACTACGTCGGAACCATCACTATGTTCGAAACAACTAAAAAAAATGTATATACCATAGGGCATATAGAATTTATTACCTCTATTACACTAGCTATATTACTTTACTTTAATAATGATTTCTGATGAAGACTAATGAATTAATGACTATTACTAACAATTTCATAATTAATTAAATAAATTGTCCCTTCGAATATCACTTCATATCTTGATAAAAATGGCGTAATATAAAATATATAGAAGTGTTTAATTTTCACTAAGCATTATTTTTTATTAAAAGCGCATTTCAGTCAGTCAGGTGTGGTTGCTAAATTTAATCTATACTAAAATTATAAATGTGAGTGTAAGTTTGTTTGTTACGCTTTCATGCCAAAACTACTGAACCAATTGTAATGAAATTTGGTACACAAATAGAATGAACCTTAGGATAGTTACCACCAAAATAAGACTTGAAGGGGTTGAAGTAAGGGATAAAAATTTGTACGTAGTTTTGTCAACATCATAGATAAAAAAATAAAACTTTGAATTTAGGCATTGGATAGGAAGTAAATAAATATTTGTACTAGAGTTTTTGACATTTCGACTCCGACGACGCAATAATCCCCCGTAGCAAAGTCTTCGCTACGATACCGAATGACCGAAGGTAAAAGGGTGAAAGCTAGTAGGTACATAAAAATGTCACAGTGTTTGTCATTTAAATCCCCAGAATTGAGCTGACCGATTATTATAAAAAAATACATATTTGGTATATATGAAAATAGGTCTTTGGACGAGGTGATAAATCTATCCTGTGGTCTACCACTATTTGGTACTTGAGGTTGACCACAGATAAATTGTTACTTATCTGTGATCAAGACTTCAATTCTAACTGAAGTTAATAATAGGATGCAGATGCATAATAAGCTTTATAAATAATATACGTACGTACGAGTATGTTCTACACTTAGTGATAATAATTTTATTTTTAAAATTTAAAATAATTAAATATTAAGTGCAATATAAATAATTTAGGAATATATACTACTACTCCCAAATGATTTATCAGGTGGTATAGCTCGTATAGATCGACCGGGGAGTTACCACCTCTGTATTATAATTCCGCGTGAAACAATTCTCGTGTTCGGTTCTGGGGAGATATGATTACCAGCTATACATACAACCAAAACGAATATCTTAATCCTTAGAGATAGCAACATAGCGGCAGTGACCAAGGTGGACCGCAAGTTCGTTTGTTCACATTACATATAAAAAAAGATAATCTGCACATACAATCTGTATAAATAAAATACCAATTTAATCTAAAAATAAAGCGTAGTGAAGCAAAGCGCGGTCGTGATCAGATAGCTTTTAGGTCATTTCCGATAGCTGTCCAAAAATAAAACGCCGACACGGCATGAACGCAAGTTTAGTGAGAGAAATTAGTAGATCATCATGGATATCTACAAAATAATATTCATTGTAGTCATTACAAGTACAGGTGAGTATGAAACAGTGGATTACATATTTAATATCAATGTCATACTATTCTTGCTTGTTAAACATGTTCTACATGCGTCACATTAAAACTAACCCACTTCTAATAAAATTGGCATGAAAAACACTTTTTCTATTGCATTTTTTTATCATCATGTATTACCCATTTTAGAGATCGATATGCAAGGGTAGCAATAGAATTTTGCAAATGACTCGCTTTCCGAGCGTCCGTCCGTTCATCTATTAAAGAGAGTTGTATTGTATATTCTTTCTTAACTGTAAGTTTAACAGACACTGAAACTCTCAATTACTTAATTTTTTTCCCGTTTTACGAGGCGATCATAAATTAAATGATAAAAGAATAAGAAGTTATCATTACAAAACTTCACAAGGAATAAGTAATGAAAATCATGCAAGACTAGTTTTATCGTCAGCTATAAAAACTGCAATATTTTAATTGCCAATGTTTCCAAGACCGTAAACCAAGCAGAAGGTATCGTGGGCGCCGCCCGGCACTCCCCTGACATTTTCCGTAGCCCATAAAAATAAATATCTACCAGGGAATCATGGCAGGCGAAGACTCACTTTTGTAAAGGCCTCGCCGCTCCCTCCCGAACCCATTTCGCTCGGTGACGCCCCAGTAACCTCTTTGTCGCATGCTAGGTTCACTTTATCATGAAGCCTAGACGATGGCGTTGTTAATGCACCCAACATTAAGTTAATTAAAGTAGATCAATTTACCTACATTCTGTCCCACATACCGATTTCTGTTTGACCCTTTAAGTTGAGCGCAACCATATATGGTTTCTATGTAATACATTTAAAAATGTATTTATTACTATTGAACTATTAACTATTTGAAAATATTGACTAGTATGACTGTCTATCGTAATTGAACAAAATCTAGAAAAAATACAGTAATAAAAGTATAATGATGTGACAAAAAAATCCTTGTTCGGTCTAAAATTTAGACGATACAAACAACACAGGCTGCCTCATAAAAACTAGTTGCATTAAAATATATTGGAATATCAAATGAATGGAAGAAATAGCAATATTTGGAAACCATAGACAACAGACAAAATGTAGATATTTATTTGCATTATAGACCTGGAATTTGTTCGCTACTAACTCGATGATTTGTATACTAGTATCAGCTAAGAAAGGTGATGGGGTCACGACCTCAAGCTCGCTGACTTGCGTGAGGCGGGTGATAAATGACGTCCATTGTCTTTATTTAGCGAAGGGCCACCTTAACGCTACGTTCCTGCGGGCCACTAAAATCGGTCGTCCCAATAAAGTTAATAGCTTTGGATCAGATTGGCGTCATTGTGGTTGACTGTACGAATTTGGGTAACGATGAAATAATGTGTCAGCGATATACGAGTAGCTATATGTATGTTCGATGATGATTGCTGGCTAATTTGAAACACATGAAATGAAAAGAATACATTTTGACGGGACTTTTGCACAAACGTGACAAACTCCACAGCGAGTAACACAGGCATAAAAATATTTAAAATCCTGCGCAAATTGGTGATAATCGCATCGTGGATGCCTAGAAAACCATATACAAAAGCTTGTATGTTAATATATTATTTTCAATTTAGTTTAGACGACCAGTTATTACCATGTCGTAGCAGTAAAAAATATGAGTGGGGTGTGGCCGTGTCATAGAGTTCCACCGTTATGCAAATTTTTCTGGACATAATCATGACAATTAAAACTATAATAGCCATAATAATTCTAACTAGTGTCGCGTGAGGCTAAAGTTTGCCAAATAATTAAATAAAACAGAATTTTCGAAGACGAAGCATTGAGCTTATAATTTATTTTTAAAGTACGCCGGACAAACAAAAGAAAGTTGGATAATATTCTCCTTTTTGGAAGTGAATTAAAAATATCAGTTATTATGTAAAAAAATAAACGTAGCAATAGCAGTAGCTAGTTTTTCCATAAATTAAACCATTATTGTTATGTTTTTATACAGAAATAAATTCTCTTGTGTTAATTTAGGCTATTAACTATTTGTGTGCATAACATTTATTTCACGTTTATAATATTAATAGAATTCATAATTATCACATCAAATCACACCCTATATAGAATGATTCTATTTGATACATAATTCTATTGTAAGGTGAGGTAGGTAAACGTACTGTAAGGTGTCTAAAGTTAAAAAATGCGTATTCCTACTCAATTTAAGTATCAAAGTTTAGCACCAGTTTAATTGTATTAAGTATATTTTCGTAGCGTATTCTAAATTACACAAATTAAAAAGATTAAAACTTTTATACCGACCAGATAGACATTTTTTAAGATTTAAGATCTGGTCACAAAGTTTGCTAACTTAACATCACAATAATTTACGCACTACATCAATATTGCACGTTGCATCTGAAATGCTCAACTTAACCTCAAATTCACTTATCGTGTCCCCGAGTCGTGACTGTTGTGAGACACGTTTTAATCGTTTCAAACAACCATCCAAGTGGGAGGCATTGAACAGAGTGCAGTTCTGAGTGCAGTGACCGAAGTGAATGCATCGAAATGCATCGATTGCGTGCCGATGTATCTCCTTAGCTCGCTGCGCGCCTGGTGCCGTGGCCGCGCCCGCCCGCTCGCCATGCTGCCCACTTGGCAACCAGCGACAAAGACGCCTTACAAGAATATCGCCGTAACTCAACTGACCACTCCTCAACCTGAGAATCGAACGATCCGATATGATCGAATTAACTTTAAAAGCCGGCGCTTTATCGGCTCTTCTGCTAGGCAGGTTATGATTAGTTATGCGGCCACGATTCCCGGTCTAAGCTTTATTAAGCTTTCAAATAAAGCACACGCATTGGTCTAAGTTACAAATTATATATTATTTATTACATTATAATCTAAATATTTTACTTTCACAATAACAAGTCTAAATATATTTCAGTTCCAAGTTCTGTTTCATGGAATCCAAAATTATTTTTATACTGCGAAATATTTTGAGTTGTAGTGTTTTTAATGATAAGGATAAGAATATAGCGCACTTCAAAAACTAATGGAGAAAATAAGGAAGGTAATTTCGTGAAAATTCTGTAAAACAAACTGAAGTACTGAACTCTCTAAAATAGCACAAGACCACATAAATATAGGTATTGTTTTGTTTTCATCAACAATATAAAAATGTTATTGTCATATAAGCACTATGAAAGCTTTTTATGTAAATGAGCAAAGAAGGTGTCGACTTCACAACGAGACTCTTATGCCGAACAAAATCTTTACCTTTACAAAACATGACGCCCTAATACATCTTCAATCCAATTACGCATGTCATTACAGAGACATCCTTTAACGCGTTTTGTTATCTCAAAAGCTCTTTTAACCCCCAAAATAATCTATATTCATATCATTCAGAATACCATGTCAATTCAAATAACAGTATTTTGTGGTAGAGTATAGGTAGAATAATATATTTTTGTTTTTGCGATTGTATGGTACTTTTATTGATCGTACCTTTATTGATATAATTAATATTACTCCTTGAGATTTACGAAATTAAAAAAACACATGACTCTTGTCATCATCCAGGATTATTTAGCAGTAAAGATAAGCTTCCTGTAGTAAAAAATATAAATATTTATTAATATGTATGATAATTAAATCGTACATTACCTAGCAAACAACTCTATCGTGTGGGATGAAATCGTATGTCCAGGTTAACGCTTCACATCTTGGATTCTACACATGGATATTAGAGTCATTGACAATCGGACGTATTGGGTACACATTCTTAAAATGTTTCTTTTGAGTTACATGTTTCTTAGGATGATTACAAGTTACATTATTGATAACAGTAGGAAAAAAGTGGAATTTAGATATCTATGTAATATTTCCCCCACGAGCGTTTTAGGTCATAGAGACCTTTGAAATTTTATGATTTTCTCTTGTGTTTTAAACATATTTCAGTCTTAACATGTTTTTGTTTAATTATTGCAATATTATAAGGTTACATTAGCAAATACATATGTATATAATTTCATTTTTTTTTTAATTTCAAAAATAAATGAAATTAAATAATCAGTTCTATTTAAATTCGAAACTTAAATCAATAGAGAAAATTTAAAATTACCAATATTGACCTTTTTCATAGATTATCTATCTCCTTTCTTTTCTCTCCCGCATTGCATGCAAAATGTGAAAACTGTCGATACAGCGCAGACGCGAAGACTCGGGCACCGCCCCCGATTGAGTCCCTTCGGCGTATTCATTCACCTGTTCCGAACGGAACCAATTTAACATTCCCTATAACATCAAATTCGTATCATGGTGTATCGATTTCTGGTCAGACCCACCGCTTCTGCTTCATGTAGCCTTGGTGTTTTCCGAACAGTTCGACATTATCGGTAATCGCCGATACATTTCCAATACAGCCAGGCTTGTCACTGATATCGATAGAACGAAGCGTAGAGGTAGATCAGATCAATCACAAAAGTTCATATACTTTATAATATATGAGGCGTATGTTAATAAATACTGTTTACGTATAAAAGAAAAATAAACATCTTTTCTTTATTGATTCAAATTAAAATCCCATTAAAAACAATAAATATTTCTTCTAATCAATTTGATTTGTGGTGGCTGGATCTTCCTGTACTTCCTGTATATTTGCGTAGAGTACAAAATAAGTGTGTAAATAAAAAATATAGTAGTATGCTTAACAAATGAGCTTCCGTACTTTATATAATAAGGTATACAAAGAAGATGGTTTGATAAAATCAATCTCCTTTATAAGAAAAATCAAACAACTCGAAACGGATGTGCTGTACCACCGTGGGCAAATGTAACAGGCAAGCAGATAAGTGCAGAGGTCTTGTAGGCTCATGCCAAACGTATACACACCACAACGATTGTATTTTCCTGCACAAATATTAATTATAGTATTTTTTTTATGTACAATCACTGAAAGTATATCGTGCTACCTATACATTATTATCGTCATTAGCTAAGGTAATGCCTCACATGGAGTTATTTCTCACAATATTGCTCCTATCTCTTAGCAGGGGCGCCGCTGTATCAGCTTGCACCATTTGATTCCATATCCGGAGGGCTAAGGTGTCCCTCTGTGTTTCCTTATGTCCTCACAATGTTAAATGCCCCAGAGAACATCGCACTACTCGCCGAAGGATGGAGTTCTAACCGCATTAACTGAATTCGTGTTCAGTTCGCATTACCACCTGCAAGATATGGAAAAAACTCCGGAGAAATTCCCGGTGCGCTACATATAACAAGGGGTTCTTCAAAAGAGGTGTGAAAAGGGTTATTTTTCAAAGCCTGCGATACTTTGGCGGCTCTCCTGCTGACTACTTATCATCAGATTGCCTTATCGTTAGGTTTAGGTATAAAAAAAAAAAAAAAAAAACAAAATACGTAATACGTAGTTGTCCTTCTTCCCCTAAATATTTAGACTAAAAAAACTTGTTTATAAATCTGTATAATAGTAATACATAAAAATCTTCTCACACCTTTTAGGATGCTTCGATCCCAAAGGGTGCCAACGGGATCCAATTACTAAGACTTCAGAGTTCATGTATTTTGTTAGTCCACAGAATATGTATCATAGGAATACCTATGATAGGTTAAAATCGCTTTATGAAGCAATTCTTGTATTTCAGTTTGTGAAGGCGATCGTTTTACTAATCTTTGTTCGTGAAGAAGTTATCATCTCCCCGAGTAACAAGGTATTTGAGGACCAACAACACCATTTACAAAAATTACAACAAACTCCCTGTACCTGCTTTTATGTTAAAGTATCGATTTAACTATTTCGATTTTTTTCGACGTGACCGGTGACTTTCCATTTCTATCTTGAACTGTAATGCAAAACCATAATAAATGTGACGTTGAAAATGACAGTGAAGAAATAGTTTTATTTTATTATAGTAACAAACGAGTAAAAGAGCCTGCTATCCCTGGACTTTTGTAACAATTCCAGGCACGATTAGATGGTACTTAGGACATAGCGATAGATTTCTTTCTATCCTTATTAAAATTTGCTAATATAGGGACGTGTTTATGTTTCCTATGATCTGCGGTAACTACCTACCTACCTTGAATCCTCGCATAGAGCTTGTGAAGTTTCTTAGGACCTATGAGTAAGAACCTAGTATGCAGGCAATTGCCTGGTGTCAACTTGTCACTACAGGTCCTAGATTTCTAAGGTAGGATGCGTCTAAAGTCAATGCGCTTACCACATCCATGGTATTAAAACCTTGAATATAGCAGCGCTTTCTATAAGATAGAGAGTAACAGCTTGAATATTTATTAATTATATTATTGGTGTATATGTGGATTTTAGTAGTTTGGTGGAAGATAATTAACCGTAAGGTTAATTAATCGGCTCTAAGGAGTTTAAGGAATAATTAATACTTATTGTTTTATCCATCTTAAGGGAATTGAGTACTTTTTGTAGTACTTTTTCCAGCCTATAGAGTTCAAACTACCTAAGACAAGTTATCACGTATCTTCGTAAACTTACCGTGCTTATTTTTATACTTTTGTGTACATTTTAGGTGACTGTGGGCTAAACTTACAACTCTAACATTAATACTTATAAAAACTGTGCTCTATGAATAAAATCTTGTGTGATATTAGTTAAATTATAAAATGTTGAACTACCCACAACATAGTGTTTCCCGGATTTGAAACATACAGAATAAGTATCGATCTTTGATTCCATAGATATATTAATTTTAAAGAAATCAACATTAATTGTGGTTAAAATTAGTACAAGAAACATTGTTATAAAACTTACTTGCGTGTGAAATGTGACTCTATATTTAAAAAAATCCTTGTAATCATAACTAAGTAGACAGGTATTTACTTTCCTGTATTAAGCATTGATTTTTTGTATGATATATCAATAAGAGTAAAATTAATACATCTGTCCTGGCGGCAAAAAAACATTTTCGAATGAAGTTAGCCAAGGTACGAGAACGCGTTGAAGGGCCGGCGACGAAGTGCGTAATATCTTGCGTAACGTTCCCTCTCGTGATTGGCTGAAGAAACTCCGCCCATTGCGTAGGGACCTTGGACTTCGTCAAGCCCTTCTCGGCCCTTTTAATCTCCTCATGAGTTCTGCTCTCCTAGTAAACTGTGTTTTATTATAAATAATTTAAAAGGGCTTCTTAATAATAAACGCAATAAACAAACAAACTTGACTCAAATTCGCACTTCTGAAAAAGCAACAATAAAGTCACACAGTGTGAAAAAGTTGTTTTCACTGCCCCATCTCTCTACCAAACAATGTATAAATTTGGTAGAGCTAATTAATTTATGAATTATTTGTAAACTGCGCGTAGGGCGAAGGTCCACAAATTCTTTCAGCGAAGAAAAGGCACCTGAGGTGTAAATGACGAAAGAATTTTTTTAATAACAGTAATAGGCATGTCACTCCCAATGACTTTGTGTACCAGGGTATTATAAGTATATAAAAGATTACTTAAAAGGGCTTCTCGAGTGGGCTCGAATCGTAAAGAACCTTACGAAAATACGCGCCATGAAAATCTTTTACATTTTAATTTTTACGCGATGCTAATTATTATTACAAAAACAGTTAAAGAAAATAATTAAATTATCTTATTATGAGCAAATAAAGCATAGCCATAAATTCATTTTTATTAAACAATAGACCATACTTACGTATACGCTTACTATCATAAATTAAATTATTAATCTTAGCCTGAAACGTATAAATGGCATCATGGCATTTGCAATAAAAAATATGGTACTTATTTTTTTTAATAATCTGGAACTGGAAAAACTGTTTCTCGAATAAAACGACCCGCGAGGCGCAGTATTTCATAAGAGTACTGGGGTCGATTGGATGTCAGACAGGTAACTAAATAAAATTACTAGTCTGACTCATAGTTGGCAAAATGTTTATGTGATTTTGGGATCCTAGTCTTTCATTTATTTAATCAACTTTGATTTAAAACATTCAATGAAATCTGACAGAGTAAAAAAATGTTTTTTTTTTTTCAGTAAAATATATTTAAAATTATAACAAAAATAATAACATTTTAAGCAAGAAATGGAGTGGACACATTTATACTTTACTAAGGTTAAACATGTTTAGTAAACCAGGTATTCTACGTAACAAAATGATATGAAACTCTAATCGGATTCAAGTGAAACCAAATAGGTGTGTAGGTAATTACGTCTGAAATAATACATAGCGTAAGGGAACTTCTTCATGGGTCGCACCCTACGAAGTAGGTACGTAATAATAACCTAAGGTATAAAATTTGTCTTATATATTTTACATGTAACAATATAATACATAATACAAGTACAATATAATACATTATTTAGCATAATTAATAACGATCTGTACGAGGGCAAACCGCTGAACATAGTCGTAAAGTTAAGAAAGAAGAATTAATCGATCGAGCCAGAATGAAGGAAGTAAAATTAAAAGGGCCCATCCCTTCTATCCCATTCTAATTTTCCAGCGGCCATTCGAACTTCGAACAAACCATTCCGACAAAGATGGCCTCACTTGAATCTTATGAACCAGGCTCACATAAAATTAAGAAGAGCGATTGGAATTTCGTTATTGACGGTAGTACGTTTGACGTATAGGTATACTCGTAGCATTATGGAATAAATACAATTATAATTTTCTATTAAAATTTGGACATAAATCAACTTTAACCTTGGTTAAGGAGTTTATTATCGGCTAGATATTATTAAGTCACTTGTATAAGTCAATTTCGATAAAATCAATAAATTCATGACGATTATAATACCATTTCGCAAACAAGATCGTATAGGTACTTGGTTAAGATGAGTAATATTAGGAGTCATCATTAGGGTATAAGTGAGTCTTCGCCAATTTTATAACAAAAAATCTATATGTGTGACTATGTGTCTTTGTGCAGTTTAACCAAATACATATAAGTCAATAAAATTGATTTCTTCTTAACTTTCACCTTCTTAAACTTACTTTTATATTTTAAATTGATTATTTATAATAAGGTAAAAAAAATAGGTACTTTTATGGAAGAGAGCTTTGCTCTACCATTACGCAGGAAACAATGGCATTGCACACTCCCGAGACGCCTCAACGTGGTAATTACGAGTATTAGCACCTAGTATTGACTACCTTGAGCAGAAGTCAGGGAGACTGTGATTTTGTACAATACGTATCTTGAATTTTGCCCTGTGGTAGAATTCTTATAGGTTTCCCGGGCGGTACCTGCCACCGCGCCACACTCATATTCATCCGTGAAACTTTTTGCGTTTAGTTTGTAGAGGCATGGTTGCCGGCTTTATTTACGAACATCTAAGTCCTCAGGCATAGCAACGCATCTATCAACCTCGGGTACGATTAAATCGTACTTGGTAATGATTACTAATGTCCATAGACGGCAGTGACCACTCACCCTCAGATGCACTGCATGCTCCTTTGATATATAAAACCCTTTACCTTTATTCGATATAAAAACCCTTTATTGTCCCACTGTTTCGCTCGATTTTCTAACCGTAGTCTACCACAGTAGCTAGATGCAAATTGGTCGACTTCACACACACTTTTAAGATTATCTTTACAATCTCTTAGGCATTCAGATTTCCTCGTGATATTTTCCCTCGCCGAAAAGCAAGTAATCAATATTTTTTATTCTAACCCGGACCCCCGCGTATAAGCTTAACCACTCGGCTACTCATAGAACGATTGCTATTTTCAACTTGTAAGCAGTTTAACTAACAACTACTTGTTACATGTTCTTGTCAACATAGTAAGGCCAGGTATTTAGTATTATAAGACTGCAGAAAAAAACTTTACGGGCTAAACGTACGGGGAACATCGTGGAGTTAGATAATATCCAATATAAATTGTGTTACACACAAATCCAGGAAACTGAATAAATAAAATTTAATAACGCTTGCATTTGATTGACTTCGCCAGGTGGTAGAATTCATGTAGTTCGACCGGGGAGGTACCACCGCCACCCTCATAATCCTCCGTG
>DWNR01001005.1:0-16597 GCA_018250455.1 Polygonus leo
ACGATCAATTTGATCATGAAATGTCAGTCTGGGTCTCCCTCGGTATCTACATCCGTCCACATTCGCATTGTATATTCTAAGAATTTCTAAAAAATAGAACTCCTGCTACACCCTACGAACTATTTTAAATAGGTACCAGTTACGAGTATGTGATTACTGCTGTTTCTTTCTTTCACTCCACGCTTTGCCTCTTAACCAATCGTCACAAAAATTGGACACACGGTGCCAGCGGTAGTTTCAAGGACACAATACAATTATCAAAAAAATCTTGTAAGACAGAAAAAATATTTCAATTTTTACATAGAATCAAGCCGAAGCCGAGGGTAGAAGCTAGTATCACATAAATGAAAAATAAATACCAGGTAGACAATCGGTGAACAACACTCAAGAAAAGAAGCGAAACGAAATTATGTTTCGTCGAGTATTCGTTTGTCTTTGCCTCTCAACTATATTATAATACAAAGTTCATAGTCTCCGTAAGTGCTTGAGACACTTTGATCCTGAAAGACGCATTGTTCTACCCTCATTACTTGACGGCACTAAAAAGACATTAGTTTGGAGACGGTACTCCTGGAAATTCTATTTTCTTTGTAATGTCTGACTTGTCTCGGGGAATTAAGCGTTAGAAGAAATCAGGGGAAAGATAATTGCAAAAAAGAACTAAATAGCTGTAGAACTGTAAAATATGGTATGTAGAACTGTAAGGTATGGTAAAATATGGGTAACTACGGCGCTGAACAAACTACATAACTAGATTTTGTAAATTAAAGGAAGATAATAAATAACTAATCCACCAATTTGCATTTAGTCTAAGTCAACCATCACCAAAGAAAATTGGTAGAAGATGACTTTTTGCAAGAAATTCTTGTTTCGGTTTGGAGAGGCGTGGTTGCTATACTTATACACGAGGCGAACATCTTAGTCCTAGGGGTAGCAACGCATCTGTAGGTATGATTTAATTGTGCTTCGAGATAATTACTGATGTCTATGGGCGGCACTGACCACTTACCATCAGGTGAACTGCATGCTCGTTTGCTACCTTTGTACAAAAAAACTATAACTAAGGAGACAATAATGGATTGTAAAGGTAATGATGATATTTATGGATAAAGAAAACAAAATGAAAGGTCGTTTAAAGGTTCTCAGAGCTATTAAAAGTAAACCAATTCCTTGAGGGATGAAATGCGGTCTAAACTCTTTATATTTTCAAAAGAGACTGATAGATAACCTTTTTCTATAAAAATAAGTATATTCTGCAACTGATCTGACTATCCAGTGGAAAAGAAATAAGCTTCCGAGTAAGCCGCTTAAGGAAATCTTAGCAGTTGCCGTCTTAAGTATTAGATGTCCCTATTAAGTGTTCAGTAGTTAAGAATAATAGGTAGGCGTAATAGGTAACCATTGTATAGGGCGCTGAGAAGAATGCGGTTCTCATCTGCTTTTACTACTCTTTTAACATGTATCACTATACTTATATGTATGTAATTTTGTTTCCTACGACCTTTTACAACTGTTAAATAAATATGTGTGGATTGATTTTAAATATGGAGATAAGATGACTACGGAGATGAGATCACTACGGAAAACATGTGTTGAAACTCTCAGATCGCGTTCGAAATCGAGAGGTTATAGAGAAAGTAGGACTGTAAGAAGGTACTGGTGTAAAAATGAGAAAGGGAATGCTGCGGTGGGTCGGACATGTTGAAAGAATGACGGATGTAAGATTACCAAAACAGATATACAATGCGAATGTGGACGAATGTAGATACCGAGGGAGACCCAGACTAACATTTCGTGATTAGATTGATCGTATGCTGTCTGAAGGAGGTGTCAAGAGTCTCCAAAATCGGCGTGTCTGTATGAGGAGAGTTATGACAGTGGAAGAAACTAGGCAAGTATACCAGAACTGTGCCGTTTGGCATTCAATACTCTTTGACTACCCCGTTAGACATTTGGCGTAAAGATGTGTGTGTGTGATTTAAATATGTTAAGGTTTATTTGTAGTTAATAAAATAATAGATGTAATCATGCTTGGAGTATGCTTAAAGGGTTCCAACGAAACCCTATAGTACTAAGACTTAACTGTTTTTCCATTCGTTTGTCACTCGGATATGTCTATTGTACCGTGATGAAAAGACATATGAAATTTTCATGGATTGTAAAGAATTATTTCCGCTACAACAATATATATTTGTTCATTATTATTTTCTGTTTATATTAACGTTTTTTTTTTCAATTTTTAGTTTGATGTCCTTTAAATGTGTCAAAGATCCTAAACAGGATAATGAGATAAACTCATGAAATTATTGTATTGTCACCGATCCTAGATAAGTGTACAAAGTTTGAATTAAATCTGTTCATTTAAAGTGGGTCAAAATCGAGTCTAAAGTAGTACATACAAACATACATATACAAGTGAAGCTAATGAAAATGGTATTTTTGAGAGACTGAGACGCATTTTCTAGAATTACGTAAACTCCAATTGGTTAAAGTTTGCCTATTATTTTGTTTTATTTGTAGCTTTTGTTATGCAAAATTGTGTTGCAGAAGCGCTGTATAAATATTTCTTCCTTTCTTTTAAATATGAAATGAACTTCCCTGCTATTCTCTATTTTAAATTCCGAAGCAAAAATTGGTTGAGAAACATTCTATGAAAATTATGAAAGAATCGATAGCTCCTCTAATACACTCGAAAATTTTTTGAAGTACATACTTCTATGTACGTAATAATTTTCGACAAATTAGAAAATAAAATTTGAAAAAAAATTAAAAGGATTGCCATTTATTGAATCAATAAACTCCAAGTGATCCTATGAAGATTTTAATGTAATTGAAAATATATCACTTTTAGGATTATATGAATGTATTTTTGTTTATAAAACAGTGAACTTTTAGAAACCTTTAAGTACCTAAGCACTTACAATCACCCAAATCACGGATCCGAATACCTTTTTTTTTCTTTTAAGTAACATGAACGCTTTTACAATTCATGCAAACAATTTTTTTTATTAAAAAACCAGCCGATTGCGAGTCGAACTCCCGCACGCAGGGTATCATATATATATTCTGTCTATTATCTATAAAATACGGCAAAAAATACGTTTGTTGTATGGGAGCCCCACCTAACTATTTATTTTGTTCTGTTCTTAATATTTTTTGTTATAACGGCAACAGAAATACATCCAGGTGGTAGAACTCGTTTAGTACGACTGAGGATGTACCACCGCCACCCTTATAATCCTCCCTGAAGCAATTATTGTGTTTCGGCTTGGAGAGGCATGGTTGCCAGCTACACTTATATAAGAGGCGAACATCCTAGTCCTCAGGGGTAGCAACGCATCTGTGATCAAACTTAGGTATGACTTAATCGTACGTTGTAGATAATTACAGATGGCCATGGGCGGCAGTGGCCACTTACCCACGTGATCTGCATGCTCGTTTGCTACCTTTACACAAATAAAAAAAATGATCTGTGAAAATTTTTACTATCTATCTATCTATCTATCATGGTGGCGACTGCTAGAAGACGGACGGAGTCTTAGTAATAGGGTCCCGCTCTTATCCTCTGGGTTCGGGACCCCAAAAACCTAGAACTGGACCCTTTTACTAAAACTCTGATGTCCCACCGTTCATCTGTCCTTCCATACGTCCACACGTCCTTTCGTCATATCCTATAACATCTTGAACTCCTCACAATTCTCCCTGAAGCAATTAATTGTGTTTCGTCTGGAGAGCCGTGATTGCCGACAATACTTAAACGCGAGGCAGACATCTTAGTCCTCAAGTGTAGCAACGCAGCTGAAGTCAACCTCAAGTACGATTCAATCGTACTCGGGGATGATCATTAATGTCCATGGGCGGCAGTGACAACTTAAAACCTGGACTGCATGCTCTTTTTGTTGCTACCTTCAGACGATAAAAAAAAAACATTCATACGATACGATAAAAAGGATTAGGATAAAAAAGATTTATTTTCCGCAACTTACTAATGACAATCAAGAATCAAAACTTCCATCTGAGGGCGTTGATTACCATTTACCTACATTTCTCTTAGTTGACCCAAATGAGACCTTTTTGTAGACAACTCGTTTTCAATTTCGCTCAGTAACCAGTCGGTTTGATAAACCTTGAGAATACTGACAAAGTTTTATTGGTATCTGGGAGCGGGTTTAACGTGGACGTAGGGTTGGGTATTAATTAAATTGTATTCACCAAAAATTTTGGATAGGAATTTCTTAATTGATATTTCGGAGTGTATACATTCGTCGCTACTACTGGAGAAAAATATAATATAACATGCAGCGATACGAAGTTAAGACACAAAATAAAAGTTAATTCATGATAAATTAAGTTAATAATGATTGCTCGCAAAATATACCAAAATTTAAGTAACTAATTAAATCAAATAATAAAACAAAATGAAAACTATGCATAAAGTATTATTCAAAGTACATATAAATAAATATGAATTTGGGTGGAATAGACTACAACAGATTTCAACCATTCATATTTAAAATAATTTAGTTTTATGTCAACAATACATACTAAAACAACTAGGTTGAAATATATTTTGTTGCAGCATAACATGACATTATGAATTTATTATGATTATATTTAGTAATTGTTATTGTATATTATGTATGGAATTGATAATTATTACTAACACTAGATATAAGTTTATAATTACAAACCATGGATCTTTGTTATTTGTTTTAATGAATAAATGAATAAGTTAGATTAAATGAAATGAATAGAGATGAATAAATGAATAAGTTGGATTATATGATATTATCATATAATCCAACTTAATGGAAAAAGTCAACGGCTACAGGCACATATTTAACCTGTGAGTTTTGGTACTAAACATTTAGAGTTACTAGTATATTCAATTCTTAACACTGCTTCTCCTTTTTTCTAGTTCTAAACGTGTTTCAAATGTACTCATATTACTTGATCGCGTTTGTATAGCAAATGATGGAAAAAGAATTATAAACATTGGCCGTCAACACAGTATTCAATTGATTTTAGTTTTGATCCAGCGACGTTTACTTTGCTTACATCGATTCCATACATTATCGTTCTACTCGAATACTACTAAATTTTTTACATATGGTATATAGGATACTTCAATAACGTAGAGGTTTTAGTATTAAGTCGTATAAAAATACATTTTGGTCCCATGCATACAGTTATGTGTTTTGATCGGTTTAAATAAAAAGTTTTGTTTAAAATGTGAGTATCAACCCTATTTTCTCAGCAATTGCGTAAGTTGGATCTACAAAACACTTTAAACCCAATCCGTGGATCTTAAAGCTCAAAACCGTTTGTATTTAATTGTCGATAGTTTTTCGATTACAGGGCGTTTGCGTTTAAGATTCAGAATTTAATAGGATTGCCTACACACCCGTTTTGTTTGTACGGGAATTAATATCCTTTGTATATCCTATATTGTACGGGTTTTGTTAGTCCCTTTTTAACACGCTTTCGTTTGTATACATGAAAGTGCTTTTGGCATTTTAATAAACTAGCCTAGTTTAGATATATCTATCGTCTATATACATATAATAAAGCTAAAGAGCGTCGAAAGTCTGTACATGGAGGATATCCGAAAAATAGTTTTCTGGGGATACTTGGAATTGATAACAGAACATGTTTCAACAGTTTTTAAATTTTTTGTCTGTTTCTCTGTTTATATGTTTCTCTGTTTATTTGACCGGGCATCACGTAAAAATAGCTTTATGGATTTTGATGCAAACTTGACTAATCTATCGAGAAGACTCCCCGGCCAGGTTTTAGGTCATAAAAATTCAACCAATAAAAGGAGGAGTAGCCACTACGGGGCGGCGGGCGGAGCCGCGGGCACAGCTAGTTGTTTATAAATTCGTGTACGTTTACAAGGTCTCTCACTCAAAGCGATGTATTGGCAGTATATAGATAAGTTTAAAGACGGTGACCTTTTTTAATCAGGCCCGTATGCCTTACCAGTTAGGTTAGGAAGAAACATAGTGTGAGTTTGTCCCTGTTCTGTAGTGTAGCAAAAATTTAAGAAATACAAAAAGTAACTAAGGTTATCTTCTCAATTTATAATTGAAATGGGTAGTAAATGCTCCTATTTTTAAGAGAAGATGAAAAATTGATAATTACACTTAAGGAAATAAAAAAAATACAAATAGAAAAATAATATTTTCATTTTATCAGCGAGATGAATTGTGAATGCTTCTCATTTTTACAGAAGATGAAACAACATTAGATTGATAATTTCACTAAAGTTAGGAAAATAATAGATTCTGAGTTTTTTGGATTTAGCAGTGTAGCAAGAAATTAAATAAATTTAAAATTAAGTAACATAATCGTTTTACTAATCAGCGAGATGGATAGTGAATGCTTCTCATTTTAAGAGAAGATAGATTATTAACCACAGAAGATTGATAATTTGATTTTTGAAATTTATTATCAGTTATGGTTATTACATAACATGATTAAATTTATATGGCACACAAAACCGTCTAAACTTTTTGTTGTCTTGATTTTGGTGTGTCTTGATTTTGGTGAAGGAAATGTGGTCATTGTTCTCAAGCTGCCCAATCCGCAGAATTCTACTGGATAACTTCATAATTTATAGTTGTCAGTTTGTTGACTAGTTCGTAGATAGTTCTAGTCTGAATTTAGTTTTGGAGTAACGTCTGTAAATAATTGAAATGTATCGTATTAAGCTTTTCACTATTTTGTCAGTTGGTTGGCATAAATGCTTTTGTCTCGAAGTAACTATTTTTTGTATATTGTAGCGTGAGTTTGAGTTATAAAAAATAAATAAAAATAAAATAGCCTTTATTGCTGAACTTATTTTTAACAATGATTTTCCTTATAAATATTATACATATGTTTACTTTATATCTGTTACTTTAACTAAGTATCGATAAACGGTATTTTTCTACGTTGCAGCTTGTCTTTCGACATAGGCCTCCTCTAAAGATTTCCACTCTATTCTATCTTTTGCTATGCGGGTCCATATTGGACCTGCTATTTTTCTGATGTCGTCTTCCCATCTTCTAGCCTGTCTGCCTCTATTTCTTTTTCCATCTCGTGGTTGCCATTCAGTTATTAGTCTCGTCCATTTTTCCTTCTTCTCTCTCATCATATGCCCTGCCCATCTCCACTTTAAGCATCTGTATGTTGTGTATGCATTCCTGAATTTTGTTTTGTTTTTGACCCATTTTAGTTTAACTCGGTCTTTTCTTTTAACGCCTATTGTGCTTCTCTCCATTCCATTCTGACAAATTTTTATTTTCCTTGCTAGTTCTTCTGTTAATGCCCAGGTTTGACACCCATACAGTAAGCATGGTAGGATACACATATTATATATTCTTCTCTTGTTCCTCATAGACATATCTTTGTTTTTCATGACTTCACTGAGTGACCAATATCTCTTCCAAGTATTAGCTATTCTTCTTTCTATTTCTTTTTTCATACATTCCTCAGTAGATATTAACTGTCCCAAATACACATACTCCCTCACGTACTCTATTTCTTCATTGTTTACTGTTATGGGCTCTATTTGTGAGGAGTTTGACATTACTTTTGTTTTTGTTAAGTTCATTGACAGGCCTGCCTTCTCGCTCTCTTGCGCTAGCTGTTGTAACATTGTCTCTAGGGCTTTCGGGTTTTCAGAAAATAAGATTAGGTCATCGGCAAAGCGTAGGTGACTCAGATTTTCGCCATTAATATTTAGTCCTTTATTCGTCCAATCCAGGTTTCTGAATATCATTTCCAGGACAGCTGAAAATATTTTTGGCGAGATTGGATCACCCTGGCGTACACCTCTCTTAATCGGAAATTCTTCCCCTATAGACTCTAGCTTCACTTGTGCGGTACTTTCTGTATAAACGTTTTTCAGTAGTCGTATGTATTTTGCATGTACGCCCTGTCTCTCTAGTGCGTCCCAGATAAATCTATGCTCCAGTGTGTCGAATGCCTTGTTGAAATCCACGAACCCTATGTAGTAAATTTTGTTGTATTCTTTAAATTTTTGGAGTATTTGTCTAAGAGCGTGGATGTGGTCTATTGTTGAAAAATTTCTACGGAATCCAGCTTGCTCTTTGGGTTGATTTTCTTCGAGTGTTTTTGTGATCCTAGATAATATTATTTTTGAGAACACTTTGTAAATGTTGGACATTAAACTGATTGGTCTGTAATTCGATATGTCTCCTTTGTCACCCTTTTTATGAAGCAGTATAATTGTAGATTTTGTCCAATCCTCTGGGATCTTTTCCGTATTAATAATTTCATTAAATATATCTGTAAGTTTTGGAGCGATTACTGGTAACGTTATTTTTAGAAGTTCGTTTGTTATGAGATCTGATCCAGGAGCTTTATCGATTTTTTGTGTATTTATTGCTTTTATGGTTTCTTCCTTCATTATTTCCGGTACATATTCTTCATTGATTGTTACGTCATTTCCTTTTATAGTTTCTTTCTCTTTTTGACTTTGGTATAGGTTTCGGTAGAATTTTGTAGCGATTTTCAATATCTCGAGTCTTTTACCTGTACTATTGCCATCTTTCTTTTTCATATTTGGTATCCAGTCTTTTTTGTGGCTTAATTCTTTCAATGCCTTTTTTATTCCTCCTGTTTTTTCTATGTAACTTTTCATTGTATTATATCTTTTAGTTTTTCTTTCTTTTCTAAGTTGTTCGCTGATCTTTTTGCTTACTTCTGTTATTCTTTGGCGGTTTCCTTTATCTTTCTTTTGTTGTAGAAGTTCTTTTCGGTCTTGTAATAATTGTTTGATTGTGAGTGAGGATTCTTGCTTGATATTTTTGTTTGTTTTTCTAGTTACTGTTTGTATCTGATTTAGTAATAGTTTGTACTTTTCTTGTATTGATATTGATGGGGATTCTTTATTTTCTATTTCCGCGGCATCTAGAGATGTTTGGAGATTATGAAGTAACAGTTTAGGGTCACCTGTGTATTGTGCTGTTATGTGTTTATTTTGAAATCGTCTTGCTTTCTTGAACTTTCCTGATATCGTAGCTCTAACCATCCTATGGTCTGTGTGGAAGTTTAAATTGTTTATGATAGATACGTTCTTGAAGGCTTTTCTATTATTAGACATGATGAAATCGATTTCGTTTCTGTATTGAGAATTGGGTGAGATCCATGTCCATTTTTTTGATGGATTCCTTTTATAAAAGCTGTTTAGAATGCTTAATCTGTTTTCTAATGCAAAGTTTACAAGTCTTGTTCCGTTTTTGCTTCTATTTCCATACCCATAATTTCCTATAGTGTTTTCTTCCCCGCTACTTTGAATCCCAATCTGTCCATTGAAGTCTCCCATCATGATGACGTTTTTATGTGCGTCATCAATGACGTTTTGAAGATCCTCATAGAATTTCTCGATTGTTATGACGTCCTCTTTTCTATCAGATTCAGTTGGTGAATATGCCTGTATAATAGACCATCTCTCTTCTTTTTCTCCGTTAAAGGGCAATTTTATATTAAGGATTGCAATACGTTCCGAAACTCCTCTTATTTCTTCTATGTTTTTTACTAGATTTAATTTTACCATGAATCCAACTCCATACAGCCCGGGCGTCTCTCCTTTATAATGTAGTATGTATTTGCCATGGTTTTCTATACCTTCTCCAAGTCTGCGCATTTCGCTGATTCCTATAATATCCCACTTTAACTCTTCTATTGCCAGCTCTAGTTCTTGCAGTTTTTCAGGTGTTCTAAGAGATCGACAGTTAATAGTTGCTATGTGGATGTCATTTACTTTGTTTTTCATGTTATTGTTGTTTTTTTCTTTTAGAGGGTCGTGGTCATTTTTCCCCACGATGACCAGTCGGCTTGGGGAAGTTTGTTGTTTTGTTATAATATGTTGGTTCTTGTTGGGTTGTTTTTTCCGTTTACCGATAGTTAATTGTTATTCTTTGTTACTTGTTGTTTTATTAGAAAGAAATGAAAGAGACGAAAGAGAATTAGTTCTAGTCCTCATTAAGTCGAAAGCGTTTGGTCTATTGTTAATCGGCGGCATTACAGTTTGTTGTTTCTTCGGTTGAGCATTGTTTTTTGGGGATGTTGATATTTCTCTTTTTCGTTTGTCATTTTTATTGTTATTAGATTTTCCTTTAACTACTATTTTGTCGTATTTTAAGTATGCGATATTTCCCTTTTCTCTCTCCTCTTTCAGCTGCGCCTGTAACGTTTTCCTTTTCTCTAAAACTTGCTTTGTGTAGTCCTCTGTAACATATACATTCTTGAGGTTTTTCTTCTTCTTCATAACTTCATTCTTCTTCCACTCGCTCACAAAGGAAAACAGTATTGGTCTTGGTTTTTCAGAAGACTTTTCTTTTCCTAGACGATAAATTTTGTTTACGTCGTGTTCTTGGAATTGCATGTCAAGGTCGTTTTTGAAAGTGTGTATTATATTTTGTATTAGTTCTTGTGTAGACCTTTCTCCTTCCTTTACTCCAAAAATTATTAAATTGTTTTCCTTCTTTCCTCTTTTTAAAGTTTCTATTTCATTTTCGAGATATTCCACTTTTATTTTTAGGTTTTTATTTTCTGTAATAATTGGTTGTAATTTTTCGTCTAATCTCTCCATTATATTGTTGGATATTGAGTCTTTCAATTCTGTTGTTTGATTCAGAATTTCAATCTTCATTTTATCGAACAGAAGTTGAAACTGGTCCTCCATTTTTTGCAAACTAAATACGCGTGTTATGGAACGTAATTATTGGTGGATTTATTTTTCCTT
Organism: Polygonus leo; assembly: GCA_018250455.1. Classification (NCBI taxonomy): domain Eukaryota; kingdom Metazoa; phylum Arthropoda; class Insecta; order Lepidoptera; family Hesperiidae; genus Polygonus; species Polygonus leo. Next base: position 10,757 of record DWNR01001005.1, read on the forward strand.
TGCTCTGGCAACACTAGTTAGCTGTTACTGCGATATTTGTCATTTGTCAATGTCACTTCTTTTGTTTATGCTCACTGTGATTGGCAAATTTCTAACCTCTGTTTAACACTTTTCGCAAATACTTTTGTTGAAATTTAAGTACTTACGCGATATTGCGTGAAATCGGTATTTCCACCACACGGATGACGCTTTAGCTTGTGTTTGGTGAGTTCACAGTCTCGAAAATAGTGTACGAAGTTATTTTTAATACTCAATATTGCGGAGCTACACAACAACGATGTTTACGGTTTGACAACCGGAACCGGAAAAGGAAAAGGAAAGGAATCGTTATCTTTTAACGGATTTTAAATAAAACAATATAAAAATTGCCGTATTTTTTTATTTATTTGTTACGTCTCTAATAAAGTCCTGGACTAGAGAGAATAAAACGTATTTTGACCAGGAATTGGGATTAAGTTGCGTCAAGCAAATTAACAGTATAAGGCAGTAAGGCAAATGCCTTGCCTCGTCAGTTATTCAGCAATTGCACAGTCGGTGACGCGCTGACGTCACGCACTTAGTATTCAACTGTGTCAGTAATGGGATCACGGTTCTAGGTGGGTCTAAGTAACAGCGGGTAATACTGTAACTATTTTAATGTAGGACTATGTTTAAATAAAGTTTATATACAATTTAATACGTTTCACGAATATGAATATGGTCAAAAAGGCAAAAATATTATGGCGTCAATAGCCAATACGGCCTTTCAATACTTTTTGCCAATCCAATATCGATCATTATGTAACTGATTTTGTATACATAAAATTTTAAGGCAAATACCTTGCATCGTCAGTTATTTAGCACTTGTGCAAACAGATGCTAAATTTAAATTCAAAAGTTATTATTCATAAGGTACATAGATATATTTAAGGAAAATCATACAGTGATACATGAATAACTAGTTATTACAATAATTTCATTAATTAATTCATCAACTTTAAGATCCTCTTATGCTTAAGTAGATCGAAAGAAGGCCGGCGGAAAGAAGATTTATAATCTAGTGTCTGTAATTAATTAATGTTTATATACAATTATTTAATACGTTTCATGAAGAATGATATATTTATGTAACAGATTTTGTATACATAACAGGTTAAGGCAAATGCCTTGCCGCGTCAGTTATTTAGCACTTGTGCAAACGGTCACTGCGTCACTTACTTAGTATTCAACTATGCGGGTAATGGGTGCCAGGCTGAGTACCAGGTAGTGTCAGTGAGGATATATTTGTTATTTTTTTTCATCACCATTATTTTTGGAGTAAATTTGTGAATCACTTCCAATTACTAATTTGTCTATATGTGAATGAATCATTGTGTTTTTAGCTGTTTAAATAGGTATTACGAAGTTTAAATACAATGATAAATTGGGAAGGATGCCAGACGAAAAATAATTTTTATGTTTTGATATCAGATTTTAAACGACTGCCTGGCTAAAGCTGGCTAGTTTAAAGGAGCTAATTGCAACGTATAATTTTATAGTAGACACAGAACTCGAATCTTATTTCAGTTTTCATTGCACATTTTCTCGTAAAGAATAAAAAGGCAAAAAAACACACTTTTTTGTGATTTGTGTGTTTTTGAAAAAAATGTTTGCCTTCTAGGGAAAAGTTTTAGAGCAAGTTTTTACTCTGATAAGTGTATTTCAGAAATTATTAATATAAATATAAAATACAAATTCATCAGTAACTTATTTTTACTGCATATAAACTCGCTAACACAGCGACCATACCCTACCATATCTGTATACAATATCGAGCAAACCTCGGTACATCTTAAAGGTGCTAAGTGGACCTCGTAGAGATGCACAAAGATGAATAGAGGTCCTTGGCAGCTTCCGTGATCTAGCGGTTATATATTCAGTAATTTTTGAGTTACTTGATACATATTATTTATCTTTAAGATTATGTCTGAAGTAAATAAAAAAGTACTAACGATGTTGATGGCTTTACTGTCACCGCCATCCTCATGAACCAATTCTTGTGTTTTGATTTGGAGAGGCGTGGTTGCCGGCTATACTTACATCTTAGAACTCAGGGGTAGCAACACGTCTGCAAATAGTAAATGGCTGCATACTTTTGTTACCTTCATACGATAAAAAATACGGTAACAAGCAACCTTCTATACATCTTAAAGGTGCTAAATGGACTTCATACAGATTCACAAAGATGAATAGTGATCCTTGACAGCTTCCGTAAGCTCTATCGCTAATATATTTAACTATAAATGAGTCATGTCTGTGTATTTATTGACGGTCAAATCTTGTGGATTTTGCCTCAAATCGGTACGTTAGTGTTCATGACATTGACAACAAACTTGATTTTGTATACAAATGTTTTCCGCCCGTCTGTCCGTACGTCACAAGGCTTTACCTCATGAGCCGTCATAGGTAGAACCTGAATATATTTGAATACTGTGTATTTTTATGACATTTTAGTATCATTAATAGTTTATAAATATATTCTTAATAGTTGTTGTTATAGCGGCCTTAGGCACATACAATCTGTAAAAATTAAAGGAGATGCAGCCCTGTGACAGACAGTTAAATAAATGGTCAGACTTTAGTAATAGGGTTCCCTAGAAACCTAAAAATTTTAACGTGATAGTAGCACAAGCAAAACCTTAGTTCATTAACTTACGTCTATGCGTATAATTTCAATTATAATTGTTACTATCCAATTTTTAATTTGGATATTACTTTTTATGATCCGGCTTCAAAAATACTGATAACCCTAAATTCACACCCTTCTAACAACAACCCTCATATTTTAATCGTGATTTTTGTATTTTAATTATTTTTGATTACTAATTAAGCAGGCAGGTCAACGTTAACATAGTTAGCTAGTTATCAATAATTATAATTCTCAAGCGTCAATATTTTAGTTGCGTTACACCGTCCAATTAAAGTTCATTGAATGAAATAGTAATGATGTTTCGTGATGAGAGGTTTACTTGATAATTGGCTGATCAAGTGTCATTATGTAAAATACGATGAATTTCCCACAAGATTAGGCAAAAACTTATAGTAATGGCAAGTGGGCATGCAACTGCTATAACGAAGATATTATTTTTGGTTGTCCTGCCTTACAAATAATAAAAAGGTGATAAAAAAATGGGGTTTGGAGGTAAGAAGATTTTTCATCTTTTTACCTCCAAACCCCAGGGTTAAAAGTATTTTTCGTTTTATTTTTTATTGTGTAAGGGTAGCAAACGAGCATGCAGTCCACCTGTTGGTAAGTGGTCACTGCAGCCCATGGTCATCCGCTAGTAAGATTTACCCAAGGTTGACCACAAATGCGTTACTACCCTTGAGGACTAAGATGTTCGCCTCGTTTGTAAGTATAGCCGGGTACCACCCTCTCCAAACCGTAACTGATTATGAGGGTGGCGGTGGTACCGCCCCGGTTGAACTACATGAGTTCTATCACCTGGCAAACATAAAAAAACTAAAATTGTCTATTTAAAAATAAAATAAAAAGCCTGTATAGTACAATCCTATACGATCTATTCTCAGACATTGTAAATATATACAAGAACATTTATAATAAAAAATCGGCAGTTTCGGAGGAGTTCAATATAATTTCACTTTTTCAAACTTTCAATTCAATCAAACTTCAACTTTAAAATTATCAGTTGTTATACCCATTGTCGCGCAGGACTTGTTTATGAGCGATTTGTGTTACGGTCGAACTAGTGAGATTGCTGTTATACAAAATGTGAGTACTATCTGTAAATATGTCTTCAACCACACTTAGAAAAAGATGTGGATAAGCAAAGGATGTGGTTGCCGGCAAGCAAATTAATATTTACTAGAGGTCGCCTTATGCTCGAAATTCGAGCATAATAAAAAAGTCCATGAAATAAAGATCGAAATAAAGAAAACTGTTGTATGCATATATTTTCTAAATAAACAAAATAAATGGCAATAATTATTTTGTAACATTAAATGACAAAAAGTATTAAATGATATTAAGACTTTACCCATAAACATGTAGGTATGTGACAAATGTACGGTAGTGTGTGTAATGCTTTTTTTATTAAAAATAATGTATTTATATTGCAATCATTATAAAAATACTAGCTGCCCGGGCGGACTTCGTCCCGCGATTAAAATCGAAAAAAAAACTATTTTTTTTTATTTTTTTGTTTTTGCTTCACGTATTAATATATTGATTACAATTTAATTCACATATATGAGTGTAGCATTTGATTACAGACCATCTATAGATGACCTCAAGTTGAACTTTAATTCTGAGTTAGGCTCGTTGTAGGTGTCCGTGGGCGGTAACCACTTACCATCAGGTGGACTGCATAGGGGAAAGTAGTACGAGTTGATCCCTTGAGGTAAGATGATCCTTTGCGATTGTTCCGAAACCACTAACGTCATCTAGTCGGTTTTATTGGCAATACATAGCTTCGGACACCCCCCCAACTCAGTCAAATCGTAATGACGGCGTGAGTGATAGATCGATTTTGACGAAAAAAAATAATAATTGTGTACGGCTGATGTAAGGTAGGCATGACTTTGAGATTATGTTACTTTTATTTAAACAATGTTAAATGTAATTATTGTTGTGTTTGTAGCTTTCTAATATGCTTAATTATAGTATTTGGGCCACTTGAAAATAGCCGCGTGCTTGTAAATTATGTTAGCAAACATTGAATGAAAAAGTGAGACTTGGGTCAAGATGATTCCTTTCTACATGTACGAGATGGTCCCCGGGGATCATCTCGTACATATAGAATTTGTTATCATCTGACTGTTAATTTTGTTAATTTTATAACCTTACTTGACTAAAAAAACGTGAGTTAGATGTATGCCAATCTATCTATACATATAATTAATCTAAAGAGGGTCGAAAGTCTGTACATGGAAGATATTTCAAAAATAGTTGGCAGGGGAAACTTACAATCGATAACAGAACACGTTTTAACAGTTTTTAGATTTTTTGTCTGTTTGTCTGTTTATCTGTTTGTCTGTTTTTGAACGCGCATCACGTTAAAATGGTTTAACGGATTTTGATGCAAACTTGACTAAACTGTCAAGAAGACCGCTGGCCATGTTTTAGGCCATATAAATTCAACCCCTAAATGGAGGGGTAGCGGGCGGAGGCGCGGGCACAACTAGTATTCTAATATACTAGATTATTAGGAATTGGTTAACATTATAATTTATATTGAAAATAAATGAATAGCCTATACTTCAATATGCCAGCTTATTATGAATTGGTTGACGTTTCATTCAACGAAATTTTTTTAATAGTCTTTCTCTCAGCGTGTTCCTTACGATGTTCAATAAAGATCAACTGATAATCAACTGATATTTATTTCAAAATAAGTATTTATATTATGAGTATATTTGTCTCAACTACGAGTATGTAATTTTATGTTAAGATACATTTCATGATGTTAATGGGGAACTATTTAATAATACGCGACATGACAGCGCATTCCAATATAGGTAATATTGTAATACTCTGATACATGTCTCATATTTGGTTCACGTCACTGGCAGTGACAGGCGTTTTGATGTCTTCCCGTATTGAATAAACTAATAGCTTAATAATCTTGAATCTAGGTCAGTGGGTTATTATGTTGTGCGAATATATATTGAAAGTGACAATATGACACTGCCTTAAATAATTAGCCTGGATAAAGAATATATCTATACATATAATAAAGCTAAAGAGGGTCGAAAATCTGTACATGGAAGATATTTGAAAAATAGTTAGCTGGGGATACTTAGAATCGATAACAGAACACGTTTTAACAGTTTTTAGAATTTTTGTCTGTTTATCTGTTTGTC
>DWNR01001006.1:0-16593 GCA_018250455.1 Polygonus leo
CAAGTATGTCAGAACCGTGCCATTTGGCACTCGATACTCTCTGCCTATCCCGTTAGGGATTTGGCTTGAAGATGTGTATGTGTATGTATGTATGTAAAAACTTGCACTTAGCCAGTGTGGTGAACTATTGCTTCACCCTTGTCATTAAAAAAATACAAAGAAAAAATATCGACTTCAAAATGTACTAAAAAGTGTAAATTAAAAATTTTGATGTCGGCCTGCCGGCATCTCCTTCTTCACTTCGTGTATGACGGTGACTCCTTCGTGGTCCAAGGTCAAATAATTATGAAAAAATATAAAAAGAATCAGTTCATAAACAACGATGGTACGCGGGAATATTGCACATTACTTATTGCAGGTCGAGGAATTCCACAAAAGGTCAAACAATTATGAAAAATGTTTGACCAACTCTGTAATAAGACCTACCTAACAAAAAAATAATCATCAAAATCGGTTCATAATTGGCGTAGTAATCGTGTCACAAACTTAAATTAAATTAAGAATATTTCAAAAACTACTCTTCAGATATGATTATATTCATAATAAATTTATATGGGACCACACAACAAGCCTCGTGCTTTAAAAGTCCAAATGAAAAAGAATCATCTAAATCGGTTGATCCAATAAAAAAATTCTGAGGTAACAAATATAAAAAATAAATAAAGTCGAATTGAGTGCCTCCTACTTATTTTGGAGTCGGTAGAAAATGGAGACCCATATCCAGCAATGAAACAATAATGAGTTGTCACATCACAAATATTAAAGAAATGCCTAGACTTAAAGTAGCTTTAATACTTTGACGAGCATAGATTGTTACAGTATCGTATAAACTATAGTTTCACAACAAGCAACCGACCGATTGACAACAGCTATTGACATGAACACGCAACACGGGGGCAATACGCATGGAAATAGAGCAAGGTGCCTATTTTGTTGCAATGGCAAATTACATGAAATCCGATGTTTTTGAAATACTGTATTTTCGTTGGACGTATAATACCTACGTTTAAGTGTAAGTAGACGGTACTGTTTGATGTAAGTTAGATTCATGTGATGTATTCGTACTATTTGTCTTGTATAAAATGCATTGTTTTTCTTCTTATGGTAAAGTATAATTTGTTTAACGATCTATCTTTACAATTCTTTTATCTTTGAAAATAAATTTTAAGACACAGACAAATATTTCTAGTTTATTCATAGATGGGATGAGGTAATCTTTGATCACCATTAAGTGCTTTCTAAATTTTAATGTGGAAAAATAGTGTACATAAAATATTACGTGGCATTGTAATTTATGAAAATATCAAGAGCGCCTTATAATAGTAAAAAACTAATATTACTCAAAAGATATTCAATATAATGATTATTATATTATATAACAATCTAGTTGATAATGTAGTTGGTATTTATTAAAGTTAAGTTACTGTAAGTTAATTTTAGAATTTTTTATTATTAAATGGTTATGTAAGTAGTAAAAGGAATAAAACAAAAAGTAAATAACATTATTAGATTTTTTTATTGGTATATTTTTATCGCTCTACAAGAGTCGCATTGCTATACACATCAGGTCACGTTCAACTTTATACAGCATAACATCTATTTTTTTTTAATTTTTTTATCAAGTTTTGTATAAAAATAGCATCAGGCAGTGCGGAAGCCGAGGTCAGAGGTAGAATTTAGTGCCAGCCGTGACCACCGTGGCCCCAGGGTTCTTCGGGCGCGGCGGCAGCGGCGTGGGCGGCGGCGGCGTATTGGGCGAGGTGGGAAGCGCGCGCGTGCTGGACCTCGGGCGTGTCAACAACGTACTGTCCGTCGTGAGTGAGCTGGATGTGGGCCTGAGGACCGGTCCACTTGCCGTAGCCGGCGGCGTATCCCGCGCCGTGGGCGAGAGCGCCGGCGTAGCCGAGGGGAGCCACCGCGCCGTGAGCGTACGCTCCGTGCGCGGCGTTAGCGTGAGCGTTGGCGTGCGCGGCGATGTGAGCGGCCTTCAGGTGGGCCACCTCGGGCGTGTCGATCACGCGGCCGTCGTGAGCGAGTGGCGCGGGACCGTACTTGATGAGACCTGTGGGAAAATATGCGGACCCATTAACGGAAATCAAATGTCATACCTACACTAATTACTTTATCGAGACATTTGATATTTACATAATTATATATCTTCGGATGGCTTTCATTGACTTGATTGCGACAATTAAGTGATGTTATTGCTGAATACGTTTGAGCTAAACGTATATGCACTGATTCTTAAGATATTCTTTGAGGGACTTTAAATTTAACAATAATTTTGCACATGCATAAATTATATTTCTCTTATTTATTTAGAAACCTTGGGCATATTATTGTTAAAAAGCAATAAAAATGGTTCAATGAAATATATATTTATCTTTGTTATATATATATTTTATCTTTGTTATAAATATATATTTATGTTTCATTTTTTTTTCCTAAATGTAAAGTAGTAAACAATGTAATGTAAAACATTTAAATTAATTGTTATGAACTAAAAACTTCAATCTGTCATTAGCCTTTGACTAAAGCTTGTATCAAAAACTTATCTATATCTTATCTAAGATACCCACCAGCTGCAGGCGCACCGTAGTGTCCGCCAGCACCGTACGCAGGTCCAGCGAGGTAAGCACCGCCGGCCGGCGCCCACGCACCGTGCGAGGTGGAGGCCTGCGCGTGCGCAGCGTAGTGGGCGGCCTTCGCGTGCGCCACCTCGGGCGTGTCCAGCACGTACTTGCCGTCGGGGCTCAGCTGGATGTGCGCTGGGGGACCCGCGTAGAAGGACGCCTGCGCGAAGCAGAGGGAAGCGGCGAGGATAATCTGTTGACAATGATAAAGGCTCGTTAGATTTATGGAAATGAGGGTGTGTTTTAATGTATAGGCATTAACCAAAAAATATAAGGTTTGCCGAGTTGGTTGTAATTTTTGTGTATATTTACGAACATGGAAAAGCACACGTTTATCAAGTTATATTTTGGAAATTCGTGCGATGGAAAATGTTAATCCTATTAATCCTAATTCAGGGTGTGATTTTCTTTGGTTTGTTTACTCTACAAAAAGTAGTACCTATTTAATTTAATAGACTGTTTTAAATGTTTTGTTTGAAATATTTGAATGATACATCAAAAATTCTGTTAAAAATTCGGGGCATGAATAAGAAACACAATATTAATATTTTTTGTTTCTAATTCAATTAGAATTTGCGTACGATAATCATACAAAAATATAACAATGAAATATTATGCAGGTAACAATGACTGACAAGCTTAATAGGTCAATGACAGTATCTTATGCGGAAATCTAGTACTTAAATTCGTTCAAATGTTCGCATGTCATCATAACACTATTATAATAATGGAACTGAACTGAACGCGTTTATTGAATGGAAAAAAATATCCCCAAGTCTTTTATTTTCATTTAATTAAAATGTAATTATTAATGTGTCACAACGCATGTAGGATCGTCCTCAATTATATGGTATGAAACCTATCTATGGAAATATGATATAATACACCCACTATCTCGTATGCTTTTCTTGTATCTGCATTATAAATAAAAACAAAACATAATTGTACAAAATCTGTTGAGTAAAATTAAGTGAATGACTAAGCGTTGTTATGTGAAATTAAATCTAATTACGCAGTTCACTGGTGTTCAGACATCCAGAAGAAAAAACCAAACTTGATCGATACGCTACAGTTGCCTCGAGCGCCATATTAGTCACAGTGTGATACGATTATAGTTGAACACAGATGACAGATCAATACTTTTGGCGCATTTTTAGTCTGTAAAAAAGCAATATATAGAATTTTAAGCTGAAATGTACACGACGCACAAAAAATCTGCCCAATTTGTCCTACATTTTCTATACTTGATCTTTAGGTTATATAGAATGCATACCGTATTTCAAGTAATATATTTCTTAAAAGTTTTTATATTTTTTATAAACTTGTATAATAATATCGATAAGCTATGACCACTCCGAAAAATATTTCGTTCTTGGAGCACAAGCGGTAAAAAGCCTTATTTGTAAATATTTTATTCATAAAAAATGTTATAAAAAATTAATCAATGCTTTTTAACCATGTTTGCTTAATAAGATAATGCGTAAAGATTGCGCAGGCAAAATAGAAGTGATACAACGGTTGTTTTGTTAATATCTGTAAGCAGATCTTATAACAAACCACCTGATATAACTTTATGGCATTATTCACACACTTATTACACTTTGTTGTGCACGGTTCTAGTTTCAAACCCATATTTAAAGCTTATTTCTTCACAAAAGTTCGTGTGAACATTATAAACGCAAACAAAAATAAGAACTGTGATGCAATTTTGACAAAATAAGGAAATGTTACTTAAATATCAGTACATTTCCTAACACACTACGTTTTGTACTGATGTGCAGATATGCCTATTGTTTTGTTACAATTATGAAATTCAATGAACATACCCATGTTCATTGCCCATGCTTTGATGTTTAAACTCGACTGTATGTAGGTTAATGTACATTTGCTAATTATCTTTTTCATAGCAGTAGCGGGAATATAAATCTTACTTAAAACTGTTACTCCAACTGAGATAGTGTCATGGAAATTGGATCTATTCAAATGAAATGGACAAGGAGTTGTAGCAGTCGTTATAAATCACACGCATTGTCGGGTTGTTTTCGACGAGCGACGCAGAAATAGGTATACAAATGACTACTAAATGAAGTTAGATGAGTCAGGGTCCTACTATATCAACATTCAATGTATAACTATAATTGTTTCTTACATTTATAACTGATTTATTATGTTAATTCTTATAATTTATAACAATATGATAATTGGAGTCTATCACATATATGATTCTAACTAGATATCGTAAAATTAAGTTCAACATTTGGTATTGCTATACAAAAAAGTATTACTATATCAAATAGTGAAAGAATTTTCAACCACATTTTTCGCAATAAAATCGCCGAATTAATAAGAACTTCCAGCTACTCAACATAGCTTGAGAAACAAAACTACTAATCTGATAATTCGCGTCTAACAATAAGTATAAATTCTAGAATCAGGAAGCATTATTACCGAAACATTCTAATGTTAATATTCCATTAAACGCTTTATATAACGCCGAACGCTGGCCCAGAAGGCGTGGCATTGCTGCACGCACTGGTAAGCCGATGACAGATAACTAACCGCAATAAGAAAACAAGTAGCTGATTAATCTAGATAAGCAATAATTTATATATTTAAAGCTATCGACGAAAGTAGATCTAGATTCTACGCAAATGTTCTTTGGAATTAATTAAAGAAGCCGCTACGATTTTGTTCATAGACAATGATCTCGGATGAGCTAATGAAAGTTTTAAATTGTTTTAAAAGGCTGCATACGCTGATTTTAATGTAAACTGTGTTGTTTTAAAATAAACGAAAGTTGCAAACTACAGGGCTAATTAGATCTTTAAAAGCAATACGACAATAAATTAATATATAAAACAAAATAAAAACTAAATAAAGCAATAACAATTTGTACCTAAGTGCCTAATAGACCGTAGAAATAAGTAGTTTAAGGTCTTGTCTAATGAAACATTTATAAAATCATGAATCTGAAATATCAAACAGCATAAATAAAACATGATAATAAACATATATAGAATTTAATAAGCGGCTGTCTTAATTAACTGGAACGTGGTCTTAAGGTTTTATTTTTAATTATTAATAATAATTATGCAATGGAACGGGAACAGTTGAAGTGGATAAAGGCGTGTTTGGGTCGTGAAAAATTAAACTAAGAATACATATAAACAGAACGGGTTCAAAATTGAAAATTGATTTGTATAAAACTCCAAAAGACGAAGATACATCCAATCCAACCCTAGTTTAATAGTGTATTTTATTACCAAATTGACTTAGATTGACGAAATCGAAGTATGTGAAATATAAATGCCAATAGTGTGCGTCCAATATGAAGATTTTATATTTCCGACAAATAACAGAAATATTAATACTTCTGTGTTTATAAAATAGTATAGTATGTATATAGTATGTATGTATAATAGTATGCCCAACTAACCTTATGAAATAGAACAAGGGCCGGACTGGCACATAAAACATAGATAAGATTATCTTAAGGTAAACTCTACATATTTTTATAATCTGGGGCACTGAGACCAAGGAGACACAGAATGTAGTTAACCACGTATTTCACAAATATTGCCTCGAGTACAACACTAACGCCTCGTTAACAACACTATTAAGTTCAAAGCCCTTGTATTAATAATCTGAACAGTCATAGTAATTAATGACTCTGGTAGTACTTCAAATCGATTTCTAATCAACATAGTCTTGTTGGTGGGTCTATTTATGATACCTATTTTCATTCTAATTGTTCGTATCCTAATTGACTCAAAATTTCAGATTTTTACTTAGAAATCATCGACTTAAGTAAAGTTTTAGAACTTTCATACGACTTTATTACAAGAACTAAGGCGCAATACTTTTTCAGTGTTTGATAGGATAGTTATTTTTCGACACTTTAAGTCTTAGTGCTTAGAAGTAGCAAAGAAAAGTACTCCATTGCTGATTATATTAAACATCTAATAGCAGTTTTATTACAATTAGAATCCAGATAGAATGACTGTATATTTAAGTATAAAAATATTATATAATTAATAACAATAATACGTATACGTAAGTATAAGTTTTCAAATAATAATTCCGGCAGTAAAAATTGTGATTAAAACCGCTCATATTTTTTCATAACTTAAAATCTTCTAAATTTACTTATGCTCCATATACCACAATATATCATATAGCAGACAATGCATATATCAAATCCACCTAGCTACTACTCACAGGTTGCCAGAATCTAGTATTACACGTTGCGGTTTGTTCTAATTCGACATTTCTATATCGTGTTACAAAAGTAATTCTAAACACCTGACCTACCTACCTGCCTGCTTATTTGAGAATTCTATACTATCCAAAACCACGAGAATTGATTTACGTTCTGAATTAATTTTGAATGATAAATTGATATCCCCGACATAGTTATGACACAGACATGAGGAATAGCTACCAAGCCTTTATTAAAGATTCGGTTCAATGTGCTGTGCGCTTTGAACACTTAACTTGAACAAACTTATTATTTTGTAAAAGCTATATAGAAAACTGCAGCTAAAGCTATATACCATTTGGTCGATTAGGTAGATTTTTATAACCTTTTAATAAATTTTCCATCATATTCATTTATTGACAGTTACTACGCAATAAAACTTGTCCAATCAAATTGAGAGTTAAATAATGCTAAGAACCTGTTCCCGCTATTCAATTTTGTTCTGGTCAAATATAATGAAGTGCATGTTTTTTTTGTTCATTTTTGTTTTAATAAAATACCTTTCAGTATTGAATTCTTAGACATGTTTTCTTGTGTATATTTATAAAATAGATGAAACTTATAATGTAGGAGTTCTACTGCTAAAATTTTATCACAAATCCAATATAATATATTTATAAACTATGTGAGAGTTCGTGACAGCCAATAACGCGATAATTGGAAAACATAATAGTAATTAGAAATGCAACAGTTACTTTTACTAAACATTGGGTTATTGCTAAACCTTAGATTAATGTTCCTTGTACACGCCAAGTTTTCTGTAACGTATTGCATTTACATAATTAACTATCCACTTGAACCATTAAAAATGTTAATAGCCAAAACCAGAGCAGTCTTGAAGTCATGAATAAAACATTACTTTTTAAATTGTTGAATTGTTCCAACCAAAATTGCATTGCAATGACTTCTTGCTAATTCGCGTTGATCAAAAAACAAACTTGTCTTGTTTCCACATTAATGTCTGTGGTTAGTTGACAAAATAAACTCAGAATTTTTAACTAATTAACAAAGTCAGTCAAAACCAATTTAGAGCGATAAAAAGGTGTTGAAAAAAAATCGCGTAACTTAGAAACGTAAAAAGAAAAATTAGGTGTTGAATTATTCTGCAACCGGTTATTTATGTGAAAATTGAGGCAATTATTCCAGTACAATAAGTAACAGTTTACCTTACACGTCGCAACGTGATCGAATTGTGAGGCAGGTGTTTGACTGCAAATAGTTCCGTTCGTTTCATAAACAATCGATGTTTCGCAATAAGATCGCCACGGCCCTTAATGTGAGTACTGGCACAACTCTACTCCAATTGCTGTGGATACCACAGCTTAAATATCAGTCTCAGAACGGAAATGGACTGTCAGCACTATTATTTACATATTTAGATATTAGAAATGTTACAAGCTTATGTCGTAGGTTTAAAATTTACGATTATGATTAAAAGTTATTGTTCCTAAAATGCGGAATAACTTACTGTTCAATAAATTATGTTGCACATTAAAATATACTATGTAAGACTACATTCCACTATAATTGCTCTAAAATGTATATAACAAATAAAATTACAAATAGAACTATTAGGTTGAAATAGAAAGCTTTATTGTAATAAATTAAAATATAGTGCAAAGGCAATTAAATTGGATATGTTTGTATCTTTGCAATCAAAACATATCGAAGTAAAGTAAACAACTTTGGCAATTGCAGCACAATCTCGGCCGAGCCTTACGAAGAAAATGACTCAAAGGGATCCGAGACAAAGTGTACCGTAATTTGAAGGCGTGGACCTCATATCGACTAGCCTTTGCATTCAGTTGCAAAAGCGTGTTGCAATAGTTCGGAATTATCATTCAACGAACTGGTGCACAACCAGCCGGCCATGCGATGTGGCAAGAGGAAGCGGTGGGCGTTAGGAAGTGCTATGGTTTTGCGAAGGTCATAAGAAAATTTCGCGCATAACACGATATGCATGAACGCATTGTGAACGACTTCACCGCGGTGTGTCAAAGACCTTTACTGGAAACAACGCAAACCATTTCGAAACATATAATTACAATCAACACGAATTTCTGACCAAAAATTGACTTAGGAATTGGTGGTTAAGAGACAATTTTTTTTCTACGCAAAAATGTTGGTGTAGATTTTGCAATTATTTTTTAAAACGTGTTTTAAACATTAGAAATAGCTCTAAGCAAGATCAGCTAAATTATCAGGAAGAAAAAAGCATAAAGTAGTATTTACTGAACTTTTCTTAACTCTCACTCGAACTTTGTTAGTTTCACTTTCAATACAAGCATATATGCAAACAAAGGATACTACATATTTAATCCTTACTCACGATACTAAAGATTAATGGTTCGTACCATGGGAAATTAACAACAATGATTATTGCGCTGACTAAGACATGTAAATTAATGTTATATCGCGCCAATCGAGGTAATACATACAATCTAGAGCGCGTAGGGCTAATAGCTTTATAATTTTACACACCTTATCTCACAAAGGTCCTAATTGATCTCCACTTTATACTCTAGAATTCGTTACACATAAATCTGAGTAAACAAGCAATAGTAAATTTTAGTAGCATTATTCAATAGT
Source organism: Polygonus leo (assembly GCA_018250455.1). Classification (NCBI taxonomy): domain Eukaryota; kingdom Metazoa; phylum Arthropoda; class Insecta; order Lepidoptera; family Hesperiidae; genus Polygonus; species Polygonus leo. The sequence continues at coordinate 9,481 of DWNR01001006.1, forward strand.
TTCCGATTTGTTCGCTAGCAGCTCGAGATCTAATCGTCTACGAGATTTAACGGAGATGCTACGAAGATGCGCCCAGCGTGTGACGCCCGCCCACCGCGTGAATCTTTCATATCTATCTATATAAATAATAATGAAATACAATGTGTTAATAAGCGCTTAAAACGCGGGTAAATCGATTAGCAGAATTACTTTTTAATAATGTTCATAACAGTCTGAATATTTTAAGGAAAATGTTACTCGGAAAATTAAAAATGTAATAAAACGCGAGAGATACTGAGACCACAGGTAGTTTACAAAAAACTTACATATTAAACCTTTGAGTATGATTTTATTATTTATTTTGGGTTTAAATATGGAGTACTGGTTTTACTTGCGTTACTATTTCTTGCAGCCCTTTTCATTCTCTGTTAAATATATGGTATTTACAAGCAAAGAAAGCCAATTTCCATAATTTACATAAAATAATTAACATAGCAGTGACTAAGAGAGAAGTACCGATTCGTAGGCGACCAATAACCGGATGCTTGTATTAATCATCAAAATATATTGTTTACTGTCAATTGAGACCTTGACATAGTATTTGGCGAATTTATTAGTAACGCAACCAGTACAATGACTTTATGCTTATAGCAATGTTTGTTTATCTCCGGTAACAAAAGGAAGGCTTTACTTCCTACTATTGTGTTTTTACTAACAGATTTTCTTACTGTTTTTTATTTTTCTTCTGTTAACGACGCAAGATGATTCTACGTACTTTTACTCATTTTTATATCATTTTTTTGTTTTAAAGTGAAATTGTTTTTATCGAACTTTATTACTTTCGTATGTATTAAATATATACTTAAAGTTAGTCAAGAATAAATCTCATAAACAATACGAAATGTACGTTACAATGATCTTTGAATTTCTGAATGTTGTGGTAATAATGCAATAGATAAATTATACTGTACAATGATCTGATTCGATGACCTCTTGGACTTTATAGGTTAGACGTCAGGTAGGTGGTCTGGTCGCTTTGTCCAATGTTTTTCTCTATAATAGCATTGGTTCTCATAACCTTCAGATCGAAAAAGGGTATATAATTTTGTATCGACGCAAATATTATATTACAATAGAACTTGTTTTTGGTTTTATTATGTATTTATTATATTGTTATAAACGTATTTAATAACTGAATTTATAGGGTCTGAATTTATACTACGATTTCCCAGTCGAAAATATAATTTTACAGATAATCTTGTTACATGACACAATAAACATGTTTTTCATAAAATAGCTGAATATTAGGATAGTTTTCTAATATCCAACTAGGTTCCACGAATATTTACGTGATTTTCTGCTAAGAAATGCCTATTATATCTCAACATGACTTAATTAGGCGTTTAGGGAAAAATATATGAAAAATGCAAGACCTGTAATTTTCTTGCCAAGTATTTCAGTTTTGGCTATAAACATTGCTTTTTGTTCATTCCATGTACTTGTTTTTATTGTTCTTTATTTTAAAAATTAACCGCTCAGCCCCAAATATGTTACAGTTATAATACGGACAGGTAAACGGTAGTTGCCTAGACGGATCTTGGCACCCGCCTACTATCAGTAGACCAGTATAATAATTTAGTGACACTTAGTTGAAATAGTGGCTGAGCGATTTATTTGGCGTGAACAAATTATAGGCAGGTCGTGCCTGTGAACCGAATTACATACATATTCATATTTCCTAATGCCTACCAATTTTGATAGGCGCTATTGATTCTAAATATCAATCTAATCTTAAACGCTTGAATTATGTAAATAAGGGAATTAAACTAAATTTGTCAATTTTATCCCCGATTTCCATAAATTTTTCAAGTTTATTATTGGGGCTTGGAAATTAATTTTGATATGAATTGACGTTTTTGAAGTTCAGTTTTTTTATTACTTAAATAAATACTATAGTTAATACGGTCGTATGTATGTTAAAGTAGCGAATAATATATTCAAGAGCACTTAACAGAGTTGCTATGAATTTAGCGAAGATAAAATTAATCGGAAGGTTCGTGATAACAAACACTTTCCCTCGTGTAGCTAACAGCTCGGAAAGTTAGCTACGCAACAAGTGTACTATAAATTGGATATCGATATATATACAAAGATAATTGGTTATACAAATTTTGATTTTATTTTAACAAGCAAAGAGAGTGTTTTTTAGTAGGAAAGGTTTTCTTTAAAAATATATTTTGATATATTTGGTTGTTAGAACTATATTTTATTAATATATTTAACTAGCCGGTGTTATATATAACTAACTTTATATACTATATACTATACGATATAAATTAAATATATAAACTATACGATAGATAAATAATATATATGTAGTATATGAAACAACACAATGCAACTTACCAAAGACTGCATGATTACGGGATTTACGGGATACTAAAGTTATTGGAGATCTCAAACGAACTAGCTTAGGCGCTGCTGGGTAGCCAGTACTCGCCTAGAGAATTTCGCCTAAGCGCCGTGTGTTCACAACCACCTCCAAAGTCGGAATGTCGATTGGGTACAGCCAGCCCCTTTATATATGTAACACCCCGCTTTGAACGCTTGTAATTGGAAACAATTAACTTGGCAAGTGCAATGCTGTAATTTTAATTGTGAGATGCGCAGTGTGTGCGACCAAAGGGATGATTTCAGGGTCGTTCTCGTTGCAATAAAAAATACTTTTTCCGCGATTGTCACAAATTCCGGACCAATAGGCCCAAGGTCGTTCGCTACCGTTTACGTTGTACCAATTTCTTTATTCGGAATTAAAAGCTCGATCGAAAGTTCGAGATGTCGCCGCTTATTCCTTCTGTATGACATGGATGACATTTATGAATGTGCCTAATTAAAAAGGTAAAATACTTACGATTATGTGAAGTACCATTGTCTCGTACTATAACCTGTACGAAGGAGGGACGACGTTGATGTCTTTTTTATGAACAAGTTCCGGAGTATTGTATCGATCGCCTCGAGCTAAATTCAGGGCGAAACTAATTAAAAATATACAGAATGGTAATTTTCTTGGGTATTTTTCATAGTTAATACATGTTACAGGAATTTAGAATGTATTATTGTAGAAATATATTTTCCACAAATCACATTGTTACAAAATGTAACAACGGTCTATGTACCGACATCGCACATTTATTAGCAGCATGCATAATTATTTTATATTCAAAAACCAAGACAACACTTATTATTTTAAAGTAATTACAAAATAATTTTCTTTTATAAATACTAATTACATTAAGCATACTTCACATGCAATATCTATAAATTATATATTTTGCAATTTAGTCAAGCCGAAAATGGTTGAAATTTTGAAATAAAATAATTTGTTGATTATGTCCAAATCTAATATATTTCGCATTTCAGAACTGAAACTTTATAATAAAATATTATTGACTAATTATAAACCTGTCTATAGGGTTGCATTGGGTTCTGTTAAATATATCGTATACAATTAAAAACAAGAGTGGCTTTATGTAACTCTACCTGCAAAACCTGACTACGCCCGAGTTAAATTAGATCTAGGCTTAAATCTGGTATTTAATAAGTTTCTTTACCTTTATATATAAAAATCTCGTGTCACAATGTTTGTTTGGACTAATTTCCGAAACTACCAGATTGATTTTAATGAAATTTCACTATGTCAAAATTAAAATATAGGCAATATTTTATTTCTATCAATGACCTCATTTTTTTATTACAAATTGAAAATTAGTGGCAGGACAACATTTGGCAGGCCAGATAGTATATATATAGTATAGCATATATGTATAATTGTAATATGTATTTGTACTTTTGCTTACTATGTCCTTTTGTCGGACTATGTTCTATATGTTTTTCCTCTACCTAAAGGTTGTTCGGGAAAGGTCACTAATTCAGCGATAAGACCGCTTCTGTGACTTATAAAATTTATACTATTAATGATGATCTGTGTTATTTTGTTACTTGGTAGCATCATGTGTAGTCCGGCATCGTGTTTAATGTCGTGGTCATCCGTGGAGACGACAAAAATGTCATATGGATGTGTTCAACGGATATTAAAAATCTTTAGTGTGTATTTTAATACCGTTGTTTCAATATTTTATTGTAGTAAAGAAAATACTTTTATTATTCTACTATATTTCATTGTGTATTTGGAAAAACACTAGAACTTCTACGAAACTACCAGCTCACCTATTTCTGCTCATACAACTGCCATGAGCAGTAAGCAATAATAAACTAGGTGACTAGGTTGAGGGTCCTGAGTTTGAATCCCAGACAAATTTATTCAAACTGATTTTTTAAACTTATATATAAGAAATTATTTATTGTTTTTCGATAAGGTAAAAATTCGACAGGAATCTAGTACACACATAGATAGCTGTTAAGATATTTATGACCTAAACAGAGTACTGGACTGTTTTAAATCCTTCCCTTTCTGTTGGGAATCGTATGCTCCAGTAAGTAGGTAGGCTGATTCTAATGATGAAGCCATTTTATCACAGATGTTCCTAAATAGGCGTGACACTGTCATTAGGTGCAATACTATCGTATCGTATCATAAAACAAAATAATAACGCTTAAGTGCTTCATGTTACTACAGCTGCGAAATACTGCGCGAGAATTAACAGCATCATTCTAAGATACAAAGAATTTTAAAAGGCACAAAATCCGTTGGAGTGATATCAATCCGTGGAGGCCTATGTTTAGCAGTGGACATCAAAAGATCGATGGGTAGAATTAAGATACTTATAAACTCGTAATTCGGAAAATTTTGAAAGAATTAGAAAAACATGGAACTTAAAGTGTGTACACACGGACTTACAATCTACCTACGTAGTCACTACATGGCATAGATACATGTAAAGAACCTTAAATTGGATTAAAACCCTATTGAACTTCGACCACAGACGCGTTGCCAACCACGAGAACTGAGATCGTTGCTTCTTTTATAAATATGACAAGCAATATTTTGAACCAAAAAGCAAATCTATGCAGAATGGGCTAAGTACCACTTTTACCGCCCTGGGCGAAGCGTACACATGTTTTATACCTTAATTTAGAAACCTTAATAATCTACTTACCTCAACCCGCTCTACAAAACATGATAATAAAAGTTCTTACTATAAAATGACCTAACAATTCGTTAAATAGAAAAGATAGTATGAAACAGGTATGTAGAGTTAATTCGAATCGGCGCTAAATGTCAGAAAGTGAATTCGGACGCGAATCGTGACGTCTCTATGACTACACGATTATCAGATAGCGATAAACTGGCAAAGTAACTCTACTTACCTACTTGTTCTGATTTACCTTGCTCTATAATTTCTACACTTATATAAACGCCTCTATCCAAAATCTTTGCAATTTTATATACAACTTTTTTATCGTATGAAGGTAGCAAACAAGCATGCAGTCCAGCTGGTAGTAAGTAGTCACTGCCGCCCATGGACATCAGTAATCATCCCCAAGTACGATTGAATAATACTTACGTTTGATCACACATGCTTTGCTACCCCTGAGGATCAAGATGTTCACCTCGTGTATCAATATAATCAGCAACTATGCCTCTCTAAACCGAAACACAAGAATTGCTTCCCGGAATTGAGTTTTGCCACCTGGTAAACTTTCCTTGTAAGGGATCACTAATTATTATATATAAAATGTCCACACATTTAAAAGCTTTAATAAGTAATACTTAAAACAACCTACTCTACATGAAATAATAATAAAAATGCCTAGTGTAAAAATATATATCAATTGATGTTTTGTTGATGATTTGACGAATAATGAACCTCGAATAGATGATCAAATAATTTATCTTCTTCTATGATTACTACACTGCTATGCAAACGCCTATATCTCAAAACCATTCATCATATACTTCATTTAATAGATTTTTAAGAAGTAACAATTACTAAACAATAATAAAAATAATCTGTAATTAAAGCAAGAAGTTGTAAAAATGCTGATAATATCTATAACTGAATCTTGAGTGCTAGAGTTTATTGAGAGTTTATTGAATTTGGTTGTAGTATTTATTAAACACTTTTTAGGGTTCCGTATCCAAAAGAGTGTAAATATAGTAATAGCAGTCTAACTAGGGAAGCCCCCTATCCTTTTCCTTAGTATTAAGGGTCTGCTGTCCATCCGTTAACTTTAAAGTGTGTATTACATACTAAAAATATAAAATACAAAGATACAAAAAAAAGTTTTTTTATACGTACACAAGTAAAATTACACCAAATATAGTACTGGAGCTTCCATAACAACCAGTAACTATTTATTATCAATAATTTTTAACAATATAAATCGTTAAATATTAAATTAATTGTAATGATAAATAGCGTTCTTGGCGTAAAATGACGACAAACGACTGCGTTGTGCCAAGAGTTCAAATATAATCTTTATGCGGAAATAAAGATGTTCGCATCGTGTTTAAATGATATGGACCTTAACAACACTCTTAAAACAAAAATAAGATCTGTTTTACGGTAAATAATGAGGGTGTCGATGGTGTAATTATTCTGAAGTGACGGTATAACCTTCTCGATCACTAAAATAATGAATGCCCATAAATATTGAAGTTCGCATTCCATATAAAAAAAAGTTTAGCATTGCAGTCAATCGAAACGGATGTCATACAGACATACTTTATTAATAAATTGAAAAATGTCGATATTAAAATACAAACGTTTACGGAACAATTCTTTAAGTTAACATAGGTATGTCTTAAAGCCGTAGGCAAAAACTATTATTACAGCGAGCGAAGTTGATCTCCGGTTACATGCATAAGCTAATTATAAAATTTATAAGTCAACTCTCCAGTCTTAATGAGTCATTTACGCTCAACGCTTCGTAGAAAAAACTGCTACCGATAATATTAAAACTTGAATATCACTATCACTTCTGATTCCCGTACAGTGTAGACATACGGATTCTACGGATTTTAGCGTACATGAAACAAGTAATCAAAAGGGATTTTTTTTTGCATTCCTATATAATTTTTTTTTTTATATCTAACCCTAGCGATAAGGCAGACGGGCTACCTGATGGTAAGTAGTCACCGTCGCCTGTGGACATTTGCAGCACCAGAGGGAC
>DWNR01001007.1:0-16586 GCA_018250455.1 Polygonus leo
CTTAAATAATATTCTTACTTTCCCATTGTCTGAGGAGGCAAGAATACTAATTAAATTAGCAGATTTAGGGTTAAATAGTAATTGATTTTGTTGTCTTTAATTTTCTTATTTGTAATAGATATGTTAGTATTAAGTATAGGAAGATGTGGTCGCCATGCGACAAAGTCCTTTACATAGTCCTGTTGGACAATAAATTAAAAAACAAAAAGCCCCCGCTGCCTGTCTGAAACTTGAATGTTTTCAAATAAATATTTAAGTACAAGCTTTTGCTCGCGACTTCATCCGCGTAGAAGTCGAAAACCCCTGGGGGTAGATTTTCGAAAAATCTTTTCTTAGTGCTCACTTAGATCATGAAAGGAACCGCTGTACCAAATTTCAAGTACATTTAAATACTATATTTTTTGAAGACTACGACTACTATATTGTTAAAAAACAAATCAATATTTGGGCAAAACAAATGTTGACAACCCTACTGTAAATAGGAATAACGTGTATTCCTTCCCAAGGTTACTTATGGATTTCGAAAAATTTACCATCAAGTGTAAGGATCAAGGAGTTACGTTTTTCATTCAATACAGTACCACTGACATTTCCGCCGCGTAACAGTTGTTTCTTGACAATTAACGTTTCGGCTGGAAAATTGCGTTTGCTGGATACTCTTATTCGTGAAGCAACAACCTCGCTCCTCACTGTACTTCGCTCCATGAAGTACCTATTACCAATATTGCCACCATGTAGCAGTTGTTTCTTTGCAAATTAGTTTTCGCTTGGAAAGATTTGGTTATTTTGGTTGCAAGGGTCACTTAAACAAGGGATGACAACTCGTTCCTTATGGTTCGCCTGTAGGTAAGCGTCGAGAAAAAATCAGCGTGTCCGTTGACGTGCGTTTACTGGTTTACTTTCAAGATGGCAAAAATTGCTATATCTCTGTGTTTTTTTTCATCTTAATTTATTATGCTTTTTTTCAGATGGAAAGGAGTACTTCTGCGAGAAACACGACATTTACTACAACTCGAGCAGTGTATCGTTCTCATCGCTGAATCAAATTCAACTGAACGTACCGGAGCCAGTTGAATCCAGGGGCAGCACCAATGCGTTTCCAGATTCAGACGAGGACTATCCAACGCAAAACAATCTCAACCAGACCGACTTCTCACATACCAAACCCATTGTCATCGAATCAGATCATACGAAATTCGACAACGTTAACGGCGTCGACTCAGCCAACCACTCTTTCGATGATGGGATTGATGTGGTCGACGGTCCGATAAAACCGAATGTAAATGGATGTGATTTCAATAGCAGTAGCGTTATACAGAAAAAGCTGCATGGAAATTCTGTCGACAGTGGCATATCTAGTAATGTAAACGGGAACGCGGACAATTGTATACAAGTGAATGGTAATACGGATTTGGTCAATGGTTTAGACAAACCGGACACAGAGAAGGTTGTGAAAATTTTACCGTCAAAGATGTCGGATTTGTCGTTCAAAGAGACTGATAATTTATTGAATAGGGACACGAGTAGCGACGAAGACAAATTTGAAAGCGACCAAGACTTATCACCCAAAACGAATAAAGGCATGCTTGTGAATGGTAGGAATAATGGGATCTCGTTGAATCTGAAACTGCTAAGTGAAATGAGGTACGTTGACATAAATAAAGCTTCTTATCTTATATATTATTGTATAAAAATCTCGTGTAAATAGGAAGGTTAGTTGGCTAGTAATTTAGTGGCTCTAATGTTTTCTCAAAAGCAAGATGTCTCACTACCCAGAACCACTAGTAATATAATATAAATTTAAAACCTCTACGTCTAAATGTTGATCCATGATAATCTCTAAAATTACTCCACTGGCTTTTATGAAATTTTCCAAATATGTAAAATTTTGAGAGATAGTTTGCTTTTGTACCTGATAGGTAACGCTATGAAACATTTATTACTATCATAACTCATTACTGCTCCCTTGCTAAACATGGGTCTCCTCTCATAATGAGAAAGATAGGGGCCATAATTCACTGCTCCTGCCATTGGGATTTTTTTTTTTTAAATCACTTGGTCATGTTTTCCTTTACCGTAAGCAAGTGATAGTAAAATTATAAGACGCATGTAATTTTGAAACAACTGAGGTGCGTGTCCGTTTTTTAAAACGAATATTTAAATATAAAAATCATTAACTTACCACAAAATAAATATTGTTCCAGTTTCCAACCGCCTACAGTATGGATCGCACCGGCAGGCTGTGACGCGGCAGATTCTTGTCGCGTGTCCAGCGACCCTCCCACCACTGAATCACTCCTAGACACTTTTACTAGCGAGGAGCGAGCTATGTTGGCCACCATACCTGCTTCGGAGAACCCGGACGATCTGCTATTACTGGCTCAGTTGCATAAGAAGGGTATGTTATATAAACCTTTATCTCACATCAAGGACGTGTCAGATGTCATTACTGGACACCTTCACTAGCGAGGAGCGCGCCATGCTGGCCACCATACCTGCTTCTGAGAACCCGGACAATCTGCTGTTACTGGCCCAGTTGCATAAGAAGGGTATGTTTTATCCCACATTCGAGCAGTTATTTTATCCCATGTCCCTTCCGATAACCTTGACAATCTGCTGTTACTAGTCCATTTGCATAAGAAAGGTATGTTTTATCCCACATATGAAAAGATCTTGTATCCCCCGTTAAGAATAACCTTACTGAAAAACTTAATCAGAGAGGAGAAGACCATGCCTGCTTCTGAGAACCTGGACGAACTGCTGTTACCAGCACAGTTGCATAAGAAAGGTATGTTTTATCCCACTAACAAAAAGATCTTGTATTCCACGTCAAGAGTTTCTCATAATTGTTACTGGGATATTCTTCTGTAATGAAGTGTAAGCGATGCTGGCCACTATACAAAGAGACCTTTTATCTCTCATACTATCAACAACTTCTTAGATGTCTCTACTTACAGGACACCTTTCACTAGCAAAGAGTAAGCGATGCTGGCCTCTATATACGCTTCCGAAAAACCTGACGACATCTTGTTATAGGACCAGTTGCGGGATGATATATTTATACCATCCTGCAACATACATGCATATATCGTGCGGAATATATTTATCCCACACGCAAAGATTCTATCCCATATTTATGACTTCTCAGATATGCGATGCTTAGGGTTTGTCCTTTAAAATGGTTATAAATCTTTATTTAAAGAAGTGTTTCACACTTTGAATCTGCGGATTCGGTAGTCGATTTACCACTTATAGAAATTATTTGAGTGTGTACATTATTAAATGTATTTTCTTATATTTACAGGCTACTTCCGAGGTGAACAACATTTAGAAGAAATAATGTTTATGGAGAATGTGACACGTTCGCAACTAATGCAGCTTTTGGACAAATTCAAGGATGTTCTTATCACTTTCGAAACTGAAGATCCTGCAGTAGCCATGTTGTACCCATACCAATAGATACTATATTATATTATTCTTCTGCCAATATGTATGTTATGTTTACAAAATATCGAATATTTATGTGTTAAAAAAAATGCATGATATTGTTAGTTTATATTTTTTAGCTCTCTGAAATTCTTCTTGATTACAAAAATGAAGAAATGAAAATGCCATGCCGGACGTGGAATACTTTTAAATTAAAAAATAATTTATAATTTTTCGACTTGAGAATGCGAAACATATTTCAACTTACGCCATACCAACATTATTTCAACTTACGCCAACAATTCTTGTTATTTGAAATAAATTGTTCATATCCAAAAAGGGAACAGTCAAAATGGTATTATTATAAATGTATTGTACATTGGAAGAGAATTAAATGGAACTCTAGTTCAAACCCAGATCAATTTATTTACTATTATTTAGTGGAATACCTAGAGTTCGTCCTCTTATCTTTTTATCAAATTTGTCAACGTAGATTCATTTATATTAAATCAATACATATGTTCATAGTGCATTCACACATTTGTTTTGTAAATAAATAAAATTATCAACACAATTTGCTACTTTAGAAGCCTGCAAAAGGCACATATAGGATATTGTATATAACACAGCTGCCATAGCAATGCTTTGCTATAAAAACATATATTACTCTAACAGGTTTGAAACAATAATACTAATTAGATATGCATCCAATTACTTGGTTTGTAGAAAATTGTAACTAAGTGAGCCTATATTTAATTTTGTATTTATTGACTGGATTAAAATAAAAAGTATTTTATTGTAAGCAGTTTCATTATTCTCAAAATTTATGCAAACTTGATTAGGCTTTGATTAGGAGAAAAAAAAACTTTTTTTTATTGAATTAAGGTAACAGACAAGCATGCAGTCCATTTGATAGTAAGTGGTCGATGACGCCCATAGTCATCAGTAATCATCCCCAAACACAATTAAATCATACTTAAGTTTGATCGCAGATGCTACCCCTGAGGACTAAGATGTTCTCCTCGTATATGAGTATAGCCGGCAACCACGCCTTCAAATCGAAACAAGAATTACTTCACGGAGGATTATGAGGGTGGTGGTGGTACTTCCCCGAACTAAACGAGTTCTACCACCTGGCAAAAATATAGTCTTTTTATAGTGGTCTCGGGCGGGATGTAGAGTCCCCAAGTGCTATAATTATATAGGCTTTGTAAGGATAACAGCTCTAAGGAACTGTTCGACCTGATGGTCGATAGTTCCGCGTCACGTTTCCGAAAGATATGGATTCCTTCTTATGAACTGAAATCAAGGCAGTCTTCAAGAGTTCTGTGTGCACGCTCCTTTTAAAAAGAGCTTTCCTCAAAACCCGGCAATGCATTGACGGTTCCTCTGGTGCTGCAAATGTCGGCAAAGCAAATATAATATTACAAAATAAGAACAAGTGGCTTTTGTCAAAACAATTTCTTATTACAGACAGTTTTACGGGGACCTGTCTAGTTAATGAAAAGAGCCAGTTGCACCTATATAGTTTCCCCTATACTTACTATATTTTAAAATATATATATTTTTTAAATACCTCGTATATAGAAAAACTAAATAACTGGTAACATTGATGTATTTATTTTAGTTGGTTAATTTGACAGTTATCACAGCTGTCTTTGTTGTCATTAAGCTGTCAAAAGTAGAGTGAAATGTGAATAGATGCGAAAATATCGAAATTGTTGTTGTGTTTTGCTTTGTTCTAACTCGCGCAAATTTTAACGAAAATGAAGAATTTTCCTGTGTTTGTGTTCCCAGTTTCCTTGGAATTCTATTTAAATGCAAGGCATACTCATAAACAGTTGTTGACAGTTTATAATCCTTACGATTTCTCTGTGAATTTCAAAGGTGCCACGGATTATATTTTTGTGTTGTTTTGTTGACATATGGCTAGATAGTTTAGTATAATTTGAATACATTTGAATGTTTTTCCAGTATTATGTACGTCTCCAAACAAGTTCACCGTGATCGATCCGGAGGGTGTGATCTCCCCACAGAGTTGTATAGACATAGTGGTGCGTTACACTCAGCCCTCCGCCTCGCACTGCAATACGGTTGAAAAATTCAGGATAACAATGTACGATAGGAATACCCAGCAGGTATATTTGTTCTTTGAAAATACCTTCATTTCTAAACACTAATAGTATCTTTTGAATGTCGATAAGGAAAAAAAAATGTCCTATATAATGCATTAATTATATTCAAGGACATAAACATTGACTTGTCTATTGTCACATTCACTAATGATCAACATAATAGAAAATGTATATAAAAATTTGGGACATCATTTCTAGCTAAAAATCAAAATGATTTTCCGAATCTAGCGATACTTCAGCCAATTCTTAACACATGTATCTATTTTCTTTTAATAAAGTGTTATTTTTTTAATATAGGCTCTGGGTAAAAGGGATATTCCTACAAAGTTAATAGAGGGTGAACCTTCAAACACAAACCCTGAGAGCTTGGGGGACAGTTTTCACCCTTTAGCTCCAAGGGCTGCTCCAATTCGACCTACAGAAGAACATGCAAGAGTTACATGCAATCATCCTTCACATTTTAGGTTTGTTGCTTACTAACATTGTTATAGACACTACCTATCGTAACTATAAAAATGTCATATACAAAATAATTTAGTTCCCATAATTTTAATTATATTTTGATTGGACATATAATCAAATCTTGAGGTAAGTGATCAAACTTAAAAATCTTGATGTAGCTAATCTCAAATAAAGAACATCATTTATAGCATTATTAAAACTAAAATCCACCACATTTTAAATACAGCACAAATGTAATAATAAGGCATAAATATAATATTTTATAATGAACTCTTATCAAATTTACAGAGAGCAGCAACCAGTAAATGTAGTGGCTGTTGCCGTCAGCATATGTTGTATTGCAGCATTGTTACTGCCCACACAACCTGAACAAACAGTCAAGTCCCAGTGGCCAGACTGGCTACACATTGGCTCCAACCTAAAGTTAGTGTTCTCCTTTGTTCTAGGGTTAGTCAGTATGTTAGTTCTACGACCCTAGAGTTACAACACTGTTGAGTGACTGTAAAAGTATATATGTATATTATTAATAATATATGTATATTATTAATTCCGCTCAGTGTAACTTATTAATGTTGATTGAGAAACAAATTATATGTTGTATGTTTTGTACATGTAAATGTCCTTGATTTTTTTATCTATCTGCTATTTGAGTATTTGGGTCAAGTGTCCTAAAATTCCAAGTAGTTTATATTTTAAAAACAATTACTATATTTGTCTCTCTAAAACACAATGTAAGTGTTTTATGTATGTCTAATTGTCTAGCAATGATCGATATTGTGTAATTGAAATTAATCAGTATGAAATTCTTCTTGCATTGTACTGAAAATGTACCGTATTTGTGGAATATTTTTGTAAATATTCATGACAGATGTTCATTAAATTTGAAAAGTGCCAGTTGCAGCTATTCAAATAGTTGATGAGGATTTTATTACTTTAGGTTCACTTCTGTATTGTAAAATAAAATGTGGAAGGGTAAAAAAGTGTTACAAGGGTTTTTAATTGGTTAAGGGTGCTATTTTTCATTTAATATGTTTGGAATGTTGTGATATTTCTATAATACTTATATCTATTTATTGGTAAGATTTTTTTACTTTGTTGTAAAAATTCTAAGTCTAAGAATATTATGTCCCCATTTGGTGTGTGATTCTGTTCTATTTTATGTTAAAGAAATAGTTTCATACTATAATTATTTTAAAAGGGTTCTATTTTCCAGCCATGATTATTCTCAGTTTAATTATAATCTTATGATAAAGATAAAATAAGATTTGACTTCTGTTCAATATTTTTGTAATAAATTTAAACCCAGATTTATGTAAATAGTTGTCGTATATAATTATGATGTAAATATTGTAAACATTGTGTTATGACCAAATATAATGCTTCAGTTTTGTCTCACTATTTGGGACCATATAATGTAAATTTGTGCAAGCCAAATATATTGAATGTACCTAAATACATTTACGTTTTTAATTTACCACAGTATATCTCAGTAAAACACAATAAGAGGTTATGTTTCAAATCTATTTATTTTGCATTAATTAAAATGGCACCTATAGGTGGAAACAACACAACACTTCCCTGCATGTTTTTATTGAGCAATTCAAATAGAATTATTGTAAATGTGGATAAACTCAAACTAAATTAATAATTCACTGTAAACGCATGAGATATGAAATGTGCCTATAAAACTATTCCAAAACCTTAGGAACATGACTAGACTATTAGGAATATAATACTATTCTATAATTTATACATGTTTTTTCATATTGTCTGCAGTCCATTCTGGAAATAATTACATAAATAATTGTTTCCCGTTAAATGTGCATATAAAAGTAGAAAGATGCACATTGAATATTTAAATAGAATTAGAAGTTAATGAGATTAAAATTCTACATAGTTAATGTTATTACATTTTAATGAATCATAATAGGGGATCCAACCATGTGATTTTTACGTAAGTATTTTGTTGAATTTTAATATTTATGTTGCTTAGGTACAAAATAAAAGTAAGTTAACGACGATTTAAACTTACTGCTTTAAAATTATAACTTCATATTTTGCTATACAACCCAGCTAAACCAATGTCCATTTCATCTTAGAAGGACAATTTGGCTATTACATTCTCTGTTTACCATTTCATGTTTAACATGGCACAGAGATGGTCTCTGAGTTTAAGACTTTATTGCTATTTGTGGACAACTAATTATATTAATATATAGGATTGGTGTGCCTACATCTTGGAGATACATTAACTTGCCACTTAAAAATTTGTAAGGAGCATTACACTAGTGTAAGAAATACCTGTATTGTATCTCATTGCAAATTTTATTGCTTCTCACAAAGTTGGAATATAATCCTTTACGTAACTGTTTCAACCACATATTACTATGATATGTTTAACAATATTATTTTAATTTATTGTACATTCACGGACCAATCATTACTTAGTATACAAATGGATGTTTCATTATCAACAGCAACTGGACGGGCTATAATATTAATGTAACTCGATTATTTTACTACCTACAAGTACCTAATGATTAGATTGCTTTGGACCAAAACTACTTATCTAAATAACTCTCAAAGTATCACAATTTAAATATAATAATGTATCTATATGACTCAAAATGAGTCTAAACATCATAAGAAGGCGTGCAATTTATATTGATCTTAGTACATAAGAGCTAGTCATTATTTATATGCAATTTATGAAAATGCAATATTGGTAAGTATAACTCGCATTTGTTGTAAAAAAAATTGTTCAAAACAGCATTTGTTTACACTACAGCAAAATATAAATTACAACAACATTCAACACAACACAAATTATTTAAACAAAAATAAACTATAAAACTTAATTCAATTACAACAACACTTAAATATAATTTTATAACATAAATAACACCTAACTAGACAAAAACACTTAAATTGTTACTGTTTTGATAAATATCTAAAAATGTACTTACATGACTCTAGGAAAAATTAAAGCATTTATAAATATGATCTACATATTAGATCAGAGATCTATAATAAACTCACTATTGTGTGTTAGCTTACTTTCTAATTTGACTACTTAATTTATTAAATTGAGATGTGGCATATATTGAATATTAAAGCACTGTAGAACAATTTGGTGTTTATAATGGACTTTGGTAGTGGTATGTAAAAGATTTGATATATATATCAATAATATATGCTACAAATCAGCCATGATATGAGTAAATAGTGGATGCAGGACTGTTGCCACCTCTGTGTACTTCAATGAAGACAGCCCATCTACCTCCATTCTTTCTTTTGTATTACTAAATACCTTTGTACCCTTGCTCCTGAAAAATAATAATGAGGTAAAATTACTTACAATATTAATTTATTACAATAACACAATTAAGAGTTTGAGTATATTGTTGGTTACCATTATAGCGAAGAGTTGCTGCGAACCAGCAGTAGTTTAGGGGGTATAAAACCTAAAGCTTACTACCACACATATAGTACACCATATCACCATATATATTACTGATTTACAGTAATTGTGTTATAAGTTATACTTAGGTTAGCTCTATGTAAAAAACAGATTATTATAACACATTTTAACTTTATTATTGGTGTCTGTAGACAACAGTGGTCTGTGGTGGACTCAAATATTCAATGTATAAACATGTAACTTTTAAGAACTTACCCAGTTTCATGAGAATTGCGTGTAAACATGTGATACCTGCTGAGTTCTGGTTGAAATCTACACAACTTTATGTTACGAGCAATGAGTCTAAGATAGAGATCATCATCTTCTCCCTTCCAGCCAAAGAATTCATTACTCATGCCATTAATTTCTTTAAATTGCTTTGTTGTTATTGCTATTACCCCACCAAATAAGTTTAGATATGGCAAAACAAACCTAAAAATAAATAAATGAAAAAATGTTAGCTTTCTGCACATCTTCTCCATGTAAACTCTAACCTTGTCAATTTTCACACTCCTCCATCTGTTAAAAAGGGAACAAAGTTTTTGCTTCCCATATTAATATAAGAATATGGTGTTTGAATCTAAAATTCAGTTTTCAATGTTTCATTTTATTAAAAAGGAGTTTGAAAAAGTTTTTAACATTAGCACTGTGTTTTATAGTTAATACACACACACACACATCTTCACACCAAATCCCTAACGGAGTAGGCAGAGAGTATCGAGTGCACAGTTCTGACATAATTGCCTAGCTCTTGCACTTACATAACTCTCCTCATATAAACACACCGATTTTGGAGACTCTTTACACTTTTTTTTCATAGTTAATCATTAATGAATAGTTTGAATTACATACCTAAATTTATTTATACTTGATGACATATGACGTGGTCTTTCAGTGCATGCGTATAAATTAGCTGGTCTCAGTGGCAGCAAATCAACATCATGGAGAATAAGGCAAGGGTACCCGGCGCGCATTGCAGCTACTGCTCCAACATTTAACAGCTTGCCTCTGTTGAATGGCTTGGAATCTACTTGCTCAACCACATAAATCCGGTAATGGACACGCTGACGACGTAAGTAAGTATGCATGTATACTAAAAATCCACGTAATTCTTCTGGCCTGTCCCTGCATAAATAAATATTGTTTTAAATCCAAAACTGGGGTATAAACTTTTTTTAGGATAAATACAAGAAATGATAAGAATATTTTTTTGTTATTTTTTAAAAATCTGATTATAGTATCAAATTGATTAATTAAATGGATGATGCATAACATCTTAGACACAAAAGTTACACATAATAAGACAGCAGTACATAATATGCTTGATGCATACTTCAATCCTATTTTTTTATTTAAAAAATAATAAGATCATTTTTTTCATTACAATTAAAAAAAAAAGAGATAGAACCCATGTTATTTTGGAGAACTTGTAGAGTAATTCATGTAGTTTAATAAAACATGCTGAAAAAGTTTCCTTAATGTGCTATTGCTTATTGTTTTTAACAAATTTTATGATTGAAATCATAGGTTTTTTTTGATTTTTACTGCTAACTAGGGGAATTTTACTACCGGGAATTTTACTAAAAAATAAATTAAAATATGCTGATTTTCGAAATAGTTAACGTAAACGAGAAAAAAACATAATTTTTTTATCAATATCTTTTTATCTAGTATCCACACATTTCACTTGATCAAGTGTACAATTAACACATCGTATTTTTTAGAATTTTGGTTTAAACTAATGTGCTAGCTTACATTGTGCTATAGTATCTATTTAAAACTAGCTGACCCCGCAAATGTTGGTCTGCCATAAAAAGAAATATGAAAAAATTGTATGCCTATGTTTTATTCTGATGTATAAGCTATATTATTGTAAAGTTTCATGAAAATCCATTCAGTAGTTTTTACGTGAAAGAGTAACAAACATCCATACTTACAAACTTTCGCGTTTATAATATTAATAGGATATACAAGCGAAAGGTCACTCACTCATACCAAAATCTCAGAAACTACAAGTGCTAGTTTCAAATTTTGCATGGGGGTTGAACTATTTGAACTATTTTTTTGGTCGAATTTGAAGGAGACATTTGGCCCCAGGTGACTTTCCAAACTTTCCTCCTCCATTTAGTCCTTTTGGGAATATGAATATACAACTTGCTACTTTAGGTACTTCACATATGTAAGTAGGTAACACGTTATAGTTTTTGCTTTTATACACATAGATTAGATGAACTACTTACCATGATTCAATGCAACTTGACCCATCGTTTTAAAACATGCATTGTCCGTAAGGCAAATACTTCCAATTAATAGCTAGTCTAGTATAGTTAACTTATTGTTAAATTGGCCCTTTAAAATCGGTAAATTACGATAACGTAGCTTCCGCAAAACCACAAAAAAAGAGTAATACCTTCAACTTCAACACAGTATTGACCTTAAGGTGACTATGTCATTTTATAAATGGTAACGCACCAACAAAATGAGACTAAAATTGAAATGTTAAGTGAAAACCGGCCAAGGTGTTTTTATTCGCGTGAAAGGTATGACAGTTTAAATCTGTGGTTACCAGTTTTGTGTACTAAGTGCTTCTGGTGAGTTTATCAAAGGACAAACATAATGACAATTTCACGAGAAGAAGAGAATTCTTACTATATTGGTACGGCTTTGTAGTTCGCGTCATTACTAGGTATTTTTTCTTTACCCTAACACGTTCTATAATTCATGAAATATATAAACATATTTAAGTCTCATGAACTCCAAAAAGAGGAAATCATAAATTAAATAATTAAATATCCTTTCGTACGTAAATCAGAGTTCGACATGCTAAAAATCTTATACTGCTTTAGTGAGTGATAAAGAAAAGTATCATATAATTCCTGACAGGCGTGCTACAATGAATTTCATATTGATTTGCTGCAGATAACGGACCCGATTCGATTGTCAACATAGTATTTTTTCTAATTTTCTCGTGTGTGAACCCCCATGGCACCTTCAGCGTTAGGTGTCTGAAGCATTGTTTGATTATTGTGAAGTATAATTTGATAAGGGTTCATTGAAATCACTTCCGAATTTAAAATATTTAAGGTGCTATAAAGTATACCTATAGTAAAGGTTAAAATTTTTGCAACATTTTGAGCCGCTTCCAGAAGAAATCTTTAATATTATCATGTTATTTATCGTCTTTAAGTATAATTAATGTATAAGGGACTGATAATGAAGCTATGGTCTAAGCTGAGCAATTTCCTTAAGTGAATTAGTTTGACTTTATAATAGTAAATGTTAGACTTTTTCTGAAATAGTTAAATTCTATTTACCAGATCACACCTGAGAGCCCAACAACAATAGCAGAGCAAGAGACTCCTAGTGCCGAGAAGCCCGTCGCCTCCAACGAGATCCTGCCTCCAGTTATTGTTGATGATGACGATGACGACGATGATGATGATGATTTTGAGCCTATGAACACCAGCTCCACAGGTGATGGCGGGAGTAACATCTTCAGTCTGCTCAGGATAGCTGGGGCTATATTGCCTAGCTCCAGTAATGCGAGGGTGAGTTGCATATTTTGACTACTAATAAAATTGTACACAGATATTGGGTATTCTATGAGGAAACCGCCTAAATATTTTCTGTGGAGAATTTTATTGTGAAACATTGTTTCCCCCCATTGTAATCGTTATCATATCGAAATAAAATTAAGTTTGATATAATTGAATGATTGAAGATTTATTATTTGTAGTCCATGTACATCATGTATACCTACCTAAAACATTCTTTGTAAAAAAATATGCATGTATGTGGTGTAGAGTCGAGTAAAAACCTTGATATTAAACCTATTACGGCTTCTTAATATTTAGATCGCAATTTCTTTTTGTCTTTTTTCTTCAGTCTGTTGATATTTGCTCTGAATAAAATGTAAGGTTAATTAACCAAACATGTTTTTACTCGTTATATACCAGCTTTGGTTGTGTATGTATAGCAAAAAATTTAGATTTTAAAATATATTTTATTTTACTTATTTTTTTAAGTTACACGTATCACAGAGAAGCTTTGTTTTTATTTCACTTTTTCCGCACCTTGCCTCTTGATTAAAATAACAACACATGGAAGTGATTGTAACTACAATTGCACACCGGTTTTTTATGTTTTATACTTACTGTGTGTTTTTGCAACTTTTCGTTGAATTATGGATATTAAACGGTGTTAACAGGTCGGAGATGGTAAGTAACATTTTAAGATATTAATAGCATGTTTTTTGCCTGACTATTTCACTGCTGTTTTAACCACACAATAAATAGCTTCCACTATAATTCAAAGTAGGTATTTATACATTTAAATTCACAGGTGATTTTTCAAAACTTATTGAGACAACTGAATAAACTCAACCAGCCTCGTCTAATACGTCGTCAATTTGTGGATGACAATGAAATAGATATCGATGACATACCCGATTTGAGGCCTCCTCCTCCGTTCCTTAAGCAAGAAGAGAGTACAGACGAAAGTAATTCTAAAAGTGAATCAAATGAGTCAGAGGACAACGCAGCCGAAGAAAGTGTTGAGGAACAGAAGGAGAATAATTCTAAAGAATCAGGGTCCAATGACGCCAGTGTTGATGATGATTCTGATTACTCGGATGAGCCTCCCGGAGGTGGCGATGGCCAGGGCGGTGGTATTTTAGGGCTCTTAGCAGGATTGAGCGGAGGCGTGAGTATCATATAATAATACTTATATTACATTATCTTACAATTTAATCAATCTTAATACCATTTAAGAATAGCTGAATAAAATGTAAGAGCTTGCTACTGTTAATAAAATATTATTCGGTTAATCAATCATTCGCTTGTACACATGCGTAAGGAAAGTCTTTCAATAAATTTACTTACTTTACTTTTAACTTTACTTTTAATAAAAAAAAATATTTTTGATAATTGTAACTTCGTGATGGTTTGGTCTTGCAGGAAGATGGGCAATCTGACTTGGGTTCGTTACTGGCAACCATCAGTGGTATTGTGGCAAATCTCAGTGTAAGTACAATATATTTAATCTCCATTTCAACATTTATTTAAATAGATGTACATAATATATAATGTGTTAAATAATTTTAGGGAGACGGAATTGATCTTAATGCATTAATTGCATCTGGAATTGGGCTTTTCGTTGGACTATTGGTAAGTATAAATATATTTAAGTATTCGTATCATGTTCATATAACTTTTTATCGCAATGATACCATAGCAAAATCTTTACATGTTTTAGTCTGAGGGTGAGGAAAACCCAGGCGCTGTGATAGCCAGCTACCTCCTCACGTCCCTGGACACCATTACTGGTGGTGGTTCGGTATGTATTGGCCAAATGTATGTTATTCTTTAACTGACCCAAGCTCAAGTGACCATCGGACATTTTGTAGGTGAGAGTGTAAATAAAACCCATTTGATACTTCAAACTTCGTAAAAGATTATTTTAGCACGAAGCACAAAGCAATAAAATGTAGCAAAAACTATAAAATTATAACAAAGCATTAATAATAACATTTAATGTGAATTGAAATTATCCTAATTATAATTTATGTGGTATATTACAGAAAAACAATGGAGCCTTCTTTGGAACGTTTCTATCTAAACTTGTGAAAGGAACAAGTGCTGTGAGTAAAACATAGATAATGTAATTTACTCGATAAATATATAAATAAATTTAAATTCATCGTTTGCAGGCTGGTGGCTCAGACGAAAGCTCAGAGGAGGATGGTAAAAAGACGAAGATGTCAGACTCCGCAAGATTTTTTGCCACTTTTATATTATCGTTGCTGGGAGACATGTCTAAAGGCAGCTCGGGTGGATCCCACCCCTGGTGACGGAATGCTGATAGAATATTAATGCAGATGCTGACAAAATGTCTGATAATTATTATGAGTTCCATGAATTATGGAAAATGTTCTTCGGATAAAGGCGTTGTTGTTTAGTGAACTTTGAATTATTGAATACTTTAAACATTCACTCCGCTATCCCACAGGACATTTTTGAGCGATTTTTTATCATTATTGTTCCTTTGACGTTTGTGCAACGAAAACATCGCATGCATTACCTTTGAGTTTTGAAAAATGGACATAATTAATTCAGAAGAAACCGAGTCGGATGAGAAAACAGAGTTTAGCTACATCACTGAATGAAATTAATGAAAAAGAAACTACTTTAGATACTTTTGAGTAAATCCTAGTAGAATAATCGATTGAATAAACGTATTATTCTTAGTTTAAAGTACTTAACCCTTTCAGCACGAGAAATAAAAAACTCGATTTACTACAAATTAGGGTAATTTCGTGGGTCTTTGGGGACTAAGTAGAAAGAGAAAAATAAAATAAAAAAAGTTAGGGGCTTTTTAGGGGGGCCTTGGACCCCCCACACGATCGTGTCAATCCGTCACGACTCCGTGAATAATATTTAGTATAAGGTTACAGTTTTGAGGAGTAAATAAAAGGAATATTGTTGCACATTAAACAAATTATATTTTTTTATTTGTGTAAGAATCGCGGCACTTTCTTAACATAATTAATAACGACAGAAAAAATCAAATAACAAAAAAAAAATAAACCTTTTATCATTTAGTTTAAACCAAGTTTAAGTTTTTTTTTAATGGTTAACCATTTAAAATTTCTCAGAGTATTAACCATTTATTCAGTCTTAATCATAATAAGTGTTACTTCAGAGATCAAAAGTTTTGAACTTATTTAAATATGGCAACAGCCTCTTCTCCTAAGCTTCTATCAAAAGCTGGATTCTGGGGATAGTAAATCTCAAAGTAAGTAGTTTTTTAATCCCAGGTGTCGCGATTTATTATGCAATAAAACACGGATGCGACACCTACCTGTAAAATGAATCATTTGCTCGTCGATACTGTAGTAGCCTGATGTCCTCTCAAATTTTTCACAAGTATTCCGAACAGCCTGAATTGATGGCTGTATTGTCCAGAGCGGGTTTAAATTATTTGGTGGTGATGTGTTTGAGGAGACAACATGCAAATTGTTGCGGAGCAAAAAGAAGTGGTCCCTGGTCATAACACTAGATATAAGTAGCAGAGTGCCTTGACGCCAATACATATGAATTCTTGGA
>DWNR01001008.1:0-16586 GCA_018250455.1 Polygonus leo
CCTCATGGCTGACATCAAGAAAACCGCCAACAAAGTCAGAGGAAAGTTAAAACGTAAGTTTTGTATTTTATTTTTGTCATACAGTATTAAATATATACTCCTCATGAAAGAATAATTATCCATAAGTTTGCTATTTTGCGTTATACGGTAAAGAGCGTAAACTTTAAACCTTTGTTAAAAGGTTTTGATACCTTTACCAAAATCGGGAAACCTTGGCTAAATGTTTACAATCCTTGTGGAACCTTTTCCACATTTCAGAATATTCGACTAATTTGAACCTTAATAAATCTTAAATTAATAGAATTTATTTACTTTAGTTGTGATGTTACAGTTAGATAACTTAATTTTGCGATGAGTGATGAACTTAGTAATAACATAACTATAACAAATGTTTAAACTACATTCCACAGACATAGAGCAGAACATCGAACAGGAGGAGCATTCGAACAAATCGTCTGCTGACCTCAGGATAAGAAAGACCCAGCATTCGACGCTCTCGCGCAAGTTCGTCGAAGTGATGACGGAGTACAACCGCACGCAGACGGACTACCGGGACCGGTGCAAAAACCGGATACTGCGGCAGCTGGAGATCACCGGCCGCGTCACCACCGACGACGAGCTCGAAGCTATGCTTGAGCAGGACAACCCGGCTGTGTTCACCCAGTGGGTGAGTTACGTCCAGTTGTCTTCCGACAGGAGTTCTTGGCCCCTTCGGGCTGTTTTCTCAATAATCGCGAAGCTTCATTTTCATTGTTGATTATTGATTGTAATATTCTAGTGTGAAGATTGCCAAATATCTCTGACTTTTCTTAGTGTGCTTCAGAAAGTAATTACCACTTAATGTGATAAAAAGGATGGTAAAATCTACTTATACTTTGCCAGCAAGTTTACTGTATAGCCACGAAGTATGTGGGCTTCACATGATGACTAATAGCTTCAATCTTACCTAAAGGTAATATGTATAAATAGCACTTTAAATAATTAGATATGCCGTCAGGTTTATAATCCATTTGATATTATAAAACTGAGCGAAGATAACGTAATAGCGAATAATCGCATCATTCACATGACAAACTTAATTACTGAACTATGCCGAAGGTTATTGCACACCGATAGAAATCGATACACGATAGTCGGAAACGTTTTAATCAGTTGATATTATAAAATGCTTTGTCCTGAATGACCGACTGGCGGATCAACGCCCAGCCTAAACCGCTGATCGTAGAGACCTGAAACTTGGAGGGTGTGTTCTTTGTATGACGGCTTCCGATAAGAATGGACTTTCCGAAATTCTACCCCTTAGGGGTTGTTATACGGGGATAAAGATTGTATGGGTCAAAGTGATTTGTTGATCCTATCTACTTCAAATTTTGCAGAAACATCCTTTAACAGAATTTATGGAAGATATGTTTCGTATTTTATTGAAACTCATCGCCTAAGGGGTTTAAAAAGGTTAAAAAGTTATAATTTATATGGCAGAACAATGTTTGCCGGGTGCCATATATCACGTAATATGTATTATACAACTTTATCTGTGCTAAAGTAAATATTGGCATCATGTAAATTAATGTCGATCGTCCGTAATTAAGTGTTGTCATGCAAAATATTTAGCAATTAGTTGGTATATTGCTCTCATCATTTATCCATTGTCCATCTGGTTTTACCTATTGTTGTGCAAAATATGCCGTTTTAAGCTCAAATTGCTTGTTTAAATTTAATTTCAATATATTTTGCGATATCAAAACCTAAAACTTGTGGAGATTCAAAATAATATGTTAAACTACATTTTAAGAGATATTGTTGACATTTACTTGTTTTTATTCTCAACAAGACAGAATCGTGTTCCACTCAGTACGTTGATTATAGAAGTTACTAAAGTACACAGCGATTTGTATAGTTACTTTAATATCTTTATGCGAAAAAGTACATACCTATACATACTACGTTTTCTGCTCAATTAATAGTTCTGTTGCTACTCTGGTATGCTTATTTGCAATAGGGGAACATAATAAGTTCCGAAGCGATATATATCGCAAGAAATAAATACAGATCAATGCTTATGATAGACGCTAATTTCCGCGAACATCTGTGGGCCAAGGATGCCTCACGGTGTTTTTAAGAATGACGTGGCTTGAAGTAAACCTTGTACTCAGGTCAGGTGGGCGAATTTAGGCGGTATTATAAACGCTTCATAGTATATAGATAGATAGTTTATAAATATACAATACTTGGTTCACTCCTCAAATGTAACACACTTTGAACAATTTGCTCGCATAAAAACATTTAAACTTTATAGGTCACACTGACCACTCGCCTTTATGTATTTGTTACACGTGTCTTTACTTTGTACCTATCTATACTTTATACCTATAAACTTTTTACTTGCACCTGGATAATAATAAGGAAACCTGCACGTCTAAGATATTGTGAAAAATAAATCTTAAGTGCGTGTGAAAGCTGTGTGGACAATGGCCTAAGTTCTTCTCATTACAAGAAGTAAACTATGGCCAGCAATAGGATAATAGTGGATTTTGTGGGTTACCATTCTGATAATAGTAGTATTAATATCGCAAAATATGCTGTACTACCATATCCTCAAGAATCAAATAAAAGAGCGACAATAATAGGTGGTTGTGATGATGTTAATGATAGTAGTATTACATCAACATAAGCTTTGGTACCTAATTGTCAAGAGATAAACGGAAAGGGGACAATAATGGGTTTTGAGGAGAATTTTATTGTCATAAGCGTTAAATAGAATCTATGTTACTAAAAACGATATTCGTAATCGTTTTCCAGATAATAATGGAGACCCAGCAAGCGAAGCAGACGCTGGCGGACATCGAGGCGCGCCACGCCGACATCATCAAGCTGGAGACCTCCATCCGCGAGCTGCACGACATGTTCATGGACATGGCGATGCTTGTGGAGAGTCAGGTCATACATTTTTTGTCCTTAATTATTATACATTACACGTACTCTATATATCAATTAAGGGAAAGCAATGAAAGCGTATACTGGAAGTCTTTGAAGGGACTCAAACCTAAAAAAGTAGTACCTACTTTACCTACCTACCTTACCTACCTACCTTAACTAAGTAGCTAAATAGGTTGACTTGTCACAAAAGACGGACATTCCGTGTAAAGTATCAATATGATATGTGGGTACATACTTTATTTAATTACAAGATAGTTAAAGCCACAACAATAAAATTGATAGACGCATGGTACTTGTTAGCTTTCCGGTCCTGGATATGTGTATGATTCTTACGGCTTTCCTTCCAGACCTCCCGGTTATGGCAGCCATTGACAACTGACATTCACGCGATTATTATTCATTAATTTATTTAAAAAATAATTGGGAAATTCATTATTTATGATATTAACAACGTTTAAAGACTTCCAGAATATGCTTTATTTTAAAGATGGAAAATTAATAAACCTGCAATATTGCTTTGCCTTATAGTGCTCCCAAATACATTTCCTAAGACAAGTAGTTCTTAGTATCTTTTATTTCTTGCCTTAGTTTTAGATAAATTTCTAACTAAATTTATTTATGAATAAAATATATTATATATGATTCTATCTTCGAGTTTATAGCATTAAATAAAGTAACTTAAGGTAAGGATAAGTTATTATATTGGGACATAAGAGCAAGTCCTATTATAGTATTCCAAGTTTTAAATGTATGTGCAATGTTAGTAGATAAATGAGTTTTATTTTACAAAATAAAACTTGGAAAATTTTATGCTTCAGAACAGATTGCCTATCTCAGATTCAGATTAAAGAATTTGCTTATTCGTAACCCTTATCCGTTCGTAGGCTCTAATCAAGCGTAATATGAAGTTAAAACACATTTTCACAGTTGCTTAACTGCCTGTGACTATTGCAAACTTTCGTAATGATTTCTTTACTTTTATCGTGTATATAATAAGTTATAGTTATAAGTAGGTTAAGCATTAACTAAACAAGGTCCTATGGATACAGGGAGAGATGATCGACCGCATTGAGTATCATGTAGAACACGCTGTTGACTATGTCCAAACTGCCACACAAGATACTAAGAAGGCCCTTAAATATCAGAGCAAAGCTCGACGGGTGAGTTGTCATCATTCCAGTGTCGATTCATTCGTTGCTAATGCGTTTTTGTTTTGTTTGTCCCTTCCCGTACCCCTCCCGACCCTTACCCTACATCCTGCCCAATTTTTATATTTTGTTTACTGTGAACGGTCAAGTCGCCCTTGCATTTTGTTTACGTTGATGATTCGGTGATTGGTTCACACAATGTTTTTGTTTTCGTTTTGTTTATTTACCTAACAACCCATATGTGCATTCACACTAATTGGCTTTAACTGTTGTGTTTAACTCTACATGTATCTCAAACTCACACTCGGTGGAAATGGGCTTCTTATCTATACCTCTAACAATCTAACTTTGTGTGTCACTAATTTGACTTTCATTTGGTGTGTGCGTAATTTGCCTCTTGTGTATGGTGATATTTGTTATATAATAACTTTATCTATCTGTACTAACTGCATTCTGTTATTCTCATCAATTATATCTATGAAATGTTATGTTAACACGTTATTATGTAACAAGTGTTCAACCGATGTAACTATATATTTATAATCTAACAAACTGTACAATAATTATAATCACTCTGTGTTATTCTAAATGTTATTCACATGTATGTCAGTGTTTGTCAACTTCAACGATGTTTTATGTTATTTTTCTTTGGGCGTCACTCAGACACTATAGTTTTCGATTTTAACTCAGCTATCTTACTTCCACTCACTACTAAACATCGCCGTTGAGACGGTCGGTCCGTAACATTAACGTGGGTGAATCGAAACGGTATGAACCAATCGGCGTACGTATGTTAGGCCCGTTCGGGCGTCCCATCCTCCTAGCGCCACACCTTAGCGCGAGCAGGGCGAACTGGTGGACCGGATCGAGCACCACGTGACGCAGACCACCGACTACGTGGAGTCGGGCCGCGGCGAGCTCGTTCAGGCGTACAAATGGGCGACGAAGGCGAGGAAGGTAATGTCAGCCGGGATCGCTCGGTAGCGGTGCGGCGCTTCGGTCGACAAATTAGGATGCAACGTCGGACAAACATTATTATGTAATGCGGCCATATTAATAAATGTTCAACATTTCATTTCATTCGTTAAATTTCAGATTTTAATCGAACTTTTATTGTAAGCGAAGTTTTTAATACTTCCGTGTTTTACAAGTGGAAAATTGACATAATTTAGGTCACTATAAAAATAATCACAAAATATTTATGTTACAACTTGTTATATACAAAAACAATTTTGCAGGTTTTGGAACTATGCTCTAACTTTCTACTTTCTACTATGTTAAGTTCAAACATTATTGATTACTTTTTCAAAGCACCTTAGCATAGTTTCAACTAACTAGTATGTTCGAATGTGTTTGACAGCGAAGTTGTAATTTTATCATAATTTCGAATTAATAATATTTTTTCTTTCCTTCGAGAACAGTATTTTCTTGATACGTTATTTTTGGTACTATTGACAGTTTGTTTAAAATTTCGTAATTATGGGTCTAATTCCGCCCGGGCGTTTTATTTTATAATTTTGCTTAGGATTTAAGCTCAATAAAGCTTTTGACGATTAGAATTTTGTCGATGTTGCATCATTACTTTGTTGATCGAAGGTACGCTCTCTTTTCTAACAGTCCGGACGCTCCTAACATCAAATTCAACTTAGACTACTCGGTGTCTGTATAATTACTTCTTACCTCATTTCATTCTGGAATTTTTCGATGGGGGCGGATAATAGGTACGGTTTTTCATTCTTCAACAACTAGTGAGCGTTTCGTTATTTTTATGATTTCGCTTCGTATATACATTTTTGGTTTTATCTGTAACATTGCATGGACTACGCATGACAGTTTTGCTCGTCAAGACCTTTTTAAATAGCTTTATGTGTATTGAACATTTTTTCATTCGTTATTATAGTTCGTTTATATATAATTGTTTTACATAAACGAAGTCAAGCAGCCAAAATAAATTAAGACTGCATACTACATACATATGGAGTATTTTTACTAAGAAATGCTGCAATTTAAAATAATTATTTCAATGTATGTCGTAAATGTTTGTGCATGCAACATATGTGTGACTTGTCTGTGAAGTTTTGCTCAATGTTTTTGAAAAAATGGTATGAGCATGGCAATGTGGCAAAAAGTAGAATTTTAGTAGTTTATTTTATCGCATGTGAATGGTTTTGCCAAACTTGACAATCCAGTCAAATTGCCAACTTAATAAAATTTTAGGTATATGGTATTATTCAACATAATTAAAATACTACCCGTGAAAGTGAATATTATTCATTGTTTTTTTTTTCAAATCTTGTGTTGTGAAATGTGATTTCATTTTTCGGTATCCTGACGTCCAATTTAAATTGATAACACTTAAGACTGGTATCTTACCAAGTAATAGTAATAATATGACTATTTGGAATCGGTGGTGGTTTTAACCTTTATAAATTGATATGGATTCACCGTTTTCCCACTTTTTGCTATATTTCACAAAATGCGCATGGTCTTTAAATAAACTAAGGTACGGTGTAGGGCAATAGAAATTATAACCTTTTTCTTACAATACATGCACCATTACTCATTTTATCTTTATTTATCTCATAGACGAAGATCCGAAGTAGACTCCTAAAATTACAGTTATATTTTTGTGTATATTAATCTCACTATACATTTTGTATATACAAAATAAAATGTACTGTATGTGTTTTTCTGCATGAACGTTGGAATTTTGCAGCCCCAATAAAACAACCTGGGGTTGCTTATAATGCCCGTTTATAAAAGACTTAACTCGTCTCTTCATGTATGCCATAAAAGGCGACTAGGTAAGTATTTCACAGTGACTTGACTAGATGTTATTCATGTTTTGGTTTATACAGTTAAATATTCACTGAGTAACTTAACCATTATATAGATAAGAAAGTTTTAAAATAATTTGATGTATATTACATATGAGAATATATTATTGTGATGCGTAAGGAGTCTGTTTCGCAACTCGTCTATGACTTAAGCAGACTTTTTATTTTGTTTTTGTTTTTCCTTTGTCATTGCAGAAAAAAATCTTCATCATTATATGCCTGTCTGTTACGCTGGTAATATTAATAATAGTGCTCGCGATCGTGCTCAGTTAGACTGCGAACGAAGAAAGGAGCGGTGGCGACACCGGGAACGAATGAAGGACTGCTATATCTAGTTCATTCGCTAGCATAAATCATTGATTTTAATCTGTATACTACCATTTATTATTTGAGATCCTACTGCTATCTGTCCCGTACGCACGTACGGGTATAGAAAGGGATAGTGATACGATTAATCTGTAAATTAATGTTAATGTTTGGCCAGATTATTTATTAGTACTGAATATTGTGTTGTTGCAGACATTGAACATCTTGTCTCACTCTTTTTAAGTCTCGATCAATATTGTTAATAGGACTTAATGTCATCTAAATCACTTTATATTCCAGTGAATAAATAATAACATTGGTAATTTAATTATTAAAAATTTTCAATATAAAAATATGTTATATCCTTGAAGATACATTAATACCCATACCGTCGATGTATATGGATGACAATATACGCAAAGTGCAATAAGTAGATTGTGCTTTAGAAATCTTAGCTCATATGTGTATATAGCTTAAATGCTGGTGTTACCAGTATAGTGTGGTAAAGATTTAATATTTTAATTCATTTGTACATATTGAACTTCGACGTTTATTGTATTATCTGATATCCTATCTAACAAATGAATAGGCTTTCTTGAATATAAATTAGCTCTGGAGGCGTTTAGGTTAGAGCTTGGGAGGCCTCTATGTTCTGGAGAGATCTGTGTTAGTTCTGGAATACAATTGAAAGAGTTAAAGCATTTATTATAATTAATTTAAATTGCAAGCAACTATGCACAAAGTTTATTTTTTACAAATTTAATCAATATTTTAAATTTAAATTTACCTTGTATAATATTTTTGTCACTTAAAATCTAATGGTTAAAAGTGAATTATAAATAATAGCATCAAGAGAAACATATTACTTAATTTTTGCACATTTATTGTTCTTGCTAAAGAAATTATACATTAAATGCATAAAACAAAGATTTTCTAAATTCGCAATGCGAATGTTAGTTTGCCTTCTAACAGCGGAATTTTTCATTATAATAGAATCCACTTTTCTGTCTGTTTTAAAATTTGGTACGTATCTTATATAATACGTCTAAAATGGGTCATCCACAAATATTAGATAGCTATTATGCAGTTTCAGTACCATTTAATATCTCCCAATAAATTACCTGGGAATCGAATCCAGATCGAACACAGTCATGTTTTGCTCGTAAAACACAGAATTTTTGTCAAAAACCCATGAATAAGACACTTTCTAGAAATCACATGTGATATTACAATACAAAATAATGGTCGAAAGAAGAATTCAGTAGTTTTCAACGAGTTACCACAACTGAGGACTAAGAAGGAGCTATCCTGCCTCTTGGCACTAAAGTGAGTCTGCAATTACATCTCCTATTATTATTATTATTTCTTGGTACAGTACAATAAATTGTTATTTGTTCATGTTAATTAGTCAACGACAACAAGCTATTGAGATAATAATCAGTATTTGAGTTAAGTTTAGTTTCATCACATAATGTTATTTGTAAGTATAAAAATTTAATCATAGTCATTAGCTATTTTATGTAATTGTTGATATTCTGTAACTGTTTAACTT
This sequence comes from Polygonus leo, assembly GCA_018250455.1. NCBI lineage: Eukaryota > Metazoa > Arthropoda > Insecta > Lepidoptera > Hesperiidae > Polygonus > Polygonus leo. The sequence continues at coordinate 8,781 of DWNR01001008.1, forward strand.
TATAATAATTTTTAATCACAAGAACAATATCATAAGCAAGCTCAAATGCAACTATATAGGGACAATATCACAGTTGGGACTTGTACGATTATTGCAAGAAAATACTATCACTATCAATATATGAGGAAAGAGAAGGCAGTGTATACTGTACTAATTGTCTCAAAGTATATTTCGATGTGATTTTTGTAAAGTACTTTTATTATAATTCCAGCAATATAAGGTGGATTTCCGCATATTAATGTTTGATACAAATCAAATTTCACAATTCAAATCGATTATTATATATATTTCTTTTTTATATTAGAAAAAGAAATAGTTCGCAACTGTGACATGGTCAAGGATATGTCAATTCGGGAATGATAACGATTATTTATTTTGTATATATTGATTTATACATACAATCATATATTTTTGGTATGTTATTTTCAAACATTGGTTTATCAAATTCTTTTTATAACGTACGTACCGTATTTTTACGTACGTAAGCTATTTCGTACGCCGATTTACCAATTAATTAAAAAAAATGTTAATTTCGTACAACTAATTTAAATATAATATTTTTTCAATTATAGCAACTGTTACAATGTGTGTATTAAGTATAACCAGTTTTTATAATATACTGTTAAAATCTATAATTCGCTTGCTTGTGAGAATAATATAATCAATATTGTTATTTTGTTATTTTAGATCTGTTCTATGGTACTTATCTTCGTAATAATGCACAAAGTTTATGATAAACTAACTTGATATGTTTTTGTGTTATAAACGGGATGTTATTTGATTTTATGAGTATATAAAATACTTTAATTTGTTACATAAGTTGATTTAAAATTTGAATTTATGTCAGCTATAAGCGCAAATGCATTTATATGAAGCATTTTTCATAATATTGTTTTTATTTGCATTAATTATAAACAGTGTCGGATCCAAGTTTTCTTATTAAGTTTCATGTAGTGACAATTTAGAAATCTATGTATCAAAATCCCATTATCATCTGATACTTCAAAAAATGTATTTTTCTACATGAAAAGGCTTTAAGTCACTTCACTAAGTGCGGATTGGTAGATCTTTGAGAGTGTTATGGAGTGGACAGTATTAAGTGATAACTCGTCCAGGTAGTAAATAGTTTGCTTAACAGTAAAAGCAAACACTATTATTCATTCTTATCTCTTATAGCTCTTACTGGTAAAGTTCAAGCGATCTGTGGAAAATAATCGGACTAAGCCTAGTAGGAGGACATAGTTTTCTGTCCATCAGTATTTTATGGCCGTATATATATGGACATATGCCAACCCTAACTTGTGCTACCTTAACAATTTTTGCATCCTCTGAATATGGCGGTTGAACCCGCTACATTATAATATTACTAAAAGTCACGCTTGATCACGCTCTTCGAAAATTTTTAAGTACACCTCGAAAGAAACTGCGAGTTTCGTCAAAAGTGTCTTTCGTTCAGGGTTTCCCGTCTTCCCTTGGATCCGTCATGGATAAACGCACATTACTTGTTATCATAGTTATATCTGCTTCTTGTTTACATTCATGTACTACTTATATATACATTAATATATTTGTTGAGCCAGTTGGAGTTAATTGATAATGTACCTATGTATTAAGCGCTACTACTAATGTAAGTGATTAACTGCAGCTTGCACACTTATTTATTTAATTGAAAGACTGTAAAATATAATTTTATTTTAATGCCATTTTCAAAAACGATTACTTAATTAACGTTAAAATTTTAAGTTCTTTTTTTTGTATTCATCTTTCATAGAATATAATTATTAATTTAAGGCTAAAAGTTCCCACAAAAATACGGGACTAATAACAAAGACGTTTATGAAATTGTAATCAGGTTTTCACTCAAGATGTAAATATGTTTATAATTTAAAGAAATTACATTTATTTATTTCATTTCGATTTATTTCTTTTTATTTTTTTTCATTCCTCGGTTGGTTTTATTACGCTAGTGAGGCAAATGACGCACGCATTGTTACGAACGAACGTATCCGCGAGGAGCGAAGCCTTTCATCGTAGTCGGTAACATCGTGTGTAGTGAGACTGAGAGAAGTAACGAATCGTAAGCGCTCGGGCGTACTCGGGTGCGCTCGGCCGCGAACAAGTATAAAGCGTACTGTTGCATGCCCGCCACTCGCCTCAACAGAAGAAGATCATGATCCTAGTGTGTCTGCTCGTACTGGGGATGGTCGTCGTTGGCTACGTGGGCAGCTACTTCTGGTGAACGGCCGCAGCCTCCCAATGCTCAAAGGTAAAAATACGCACGCAGCGGGCTCCGGGACTCCACGGGAAGGAACGCCTGCAACGGCTACTCTCGACCGCAATACATCGCGTCCCGGTTTAGGGCCGGATTTCTCAATCGTCGTCCAATATTGTGTATTTACGTACATGTAACATATTATATATGTCATATTTAATCTTCAATTGATTCAATAGTTCTGAATAGCTAACGTAAATCGTTCAATATTAGACGTCGATCGCTGGGGCGCGGTGGAGGAGTCTGCGGAGGCCCGCCAGCCCTGACTAGCCACTAATATCTGTCGTGTTTGTCCATTGTGCAGAAGAAGATAATGATTATGCTGTGCCTGCTCGTGCTCGGGCTGATCGCGACTGGCTACGTCTATAACACGTTCTTCTAAATGCGTGAAGGGGGCAGGTTTGACGCGCAATCTATGGATTTATAGACCGCATAAATAGTTAGAATTTTATATCGAATGATTGAGTAGATGACGTAATGAGTCGATTCATAGATAATACAGCTTGTTACATTGACGGTGGTACACGATATCACCCGCGCCTTACGATTATTCGAAACTAAATTCATATTTGGCCGTAATCAAACATTGTCACATTTAACGATTGGGGATAAAAAATTTGCATGCGGCAACATCATTCGCGTAGAACGAGTTGATTGATAAATATTTTAGTAACACGAGCATAATCATTCTATAGGTACTTGTATGTATTATAGCGAGCTACTTATATAAAATTGCATTATAATCATTTAAATGAGTGTGATCTCAAATGGTATATACTTAGTATAGATAACAATAATTTATTTAGAATATGAGTGCTAGTTAGTTATCTATTATATGATACCTTATAATGCTAGTTAGCTAAACAATTGTAAAATCATATTATACTACCAAATAAGAGAGACCATATTCATACATTTACCTATCTACAAACACGAACAAAAATGCTAAAACCTGCTTTATATATGTACCTGAACACTTCATTTAGTGTTATAGTTCTGATTCTGAAATTACGTGGACTTTCAAACATCACTTCATAATCAAATTCATGATTTTCTTACAATAAATCGAACACACGATCTTCATATCATTCTATGGCACGATCGCTTATGGATGATTTAATATATTTAATTAAGTATAGATACACAATTTTCTCTCAACGTATTCTATTATAGACAACACATTTTTCCTATCTTCACAATTTTTTTGCACTTTTTTTATTATATAAAAACATATATGTTACTTAAATATACATCTTGCACCGCCTGCACGTTGAACGAATGCTATGATAATGCATCTATTTATATACATTTTAGTATTGATAAAATATACAGGGACAGGTTAAATAATTACTGCATTATTGATATTCTTATTATTGTATCCAAACGTTGAATGTGAGCTTTTGGAAAACACTTAAATTTAAAAGCCTTAATTTTAGATTGATTGCTTACCATGTTATTTTTGTAATCTGTGATAAAAAAAACACATCTTCCCTACCATATCTGTTTATATTCAAGAAACTGTCCCTTTTTATTTTTACCTTAACTATCAAAAATATATTTACACTATCACATACTATAACTAATGTCTATAACGAAGTCTATGAATACAGGAATATCACAAAAAAAGTGGTGTGCCACATTCCAACTAAGCAGGCATCGACACGAATGGGGCATTAATAAATTTACTATGAATTACTTATCACATATTACACAATTCAAAACAAAATTTACTCACTTGATTTAAACTTTAAAGGTATGAAAATAAATAACTTATTTATCTAATTATAACTACACATGTCGTTACACATGTCGGATCTATTAGAATAATTTTTTATTTAAAATTTAGAGGAAGTGTGACAAAAAGGCAAATCAGTGTACGATTACAATTAAAACAAAAAAAATACGTAATTGACTAAAAATTTAACATTGAGTATATTACTCAATCTTAAGATTAAATTAAAATCCTTACGGGTCTGTAAGACAAAATTCATACGTTTTTGGAAACAAATAAACCAATAGCCTTGGGGGAAAATATTGTGTTTTAGAATAGAACTGTAATACTTAGAATTAGAATTTTAAAAGTTTTTGGAGTCACTCTGATTTCTTTAATACAAAAACTAATATGGCATGACTGATTGATAATTACAGAAAAGAAATACTTTGCGTGGTTGCATTCGTGATCATTTAGGCAAATTAACTTAGAAAATATATTAACTCGGATGGATTGTGCGATGCCCACAAACCTCCATACTCCTAAAGCCTAAAGCGTGTGTAAATAAGATTTGGACCCATAGCTTCACATTTTTAATGACTTTGTACAGGTGTAGTAAGTATTTATCACATAGCCAAGTAAGCTATTACTTATCATCAGTTATAGGAACTTTATTCGGAGAACTACACCTTATTTTGTAATTACAGGACCGTCAAGCAAAGAAAACAAGGTCGCGTTTATTTGGTGCCTGCATCCTGCCTGCCAACAGACAGCCAAGCGAACTATGCTATCATACAATCTCGATACAAGAACAACAGTATCTATCTACATATTTTCTATATATTTAAATGTTTATCGCTCCCTTTGGGATAAGTATTTAGCTCTGTTGTAACCATCTTTGTTGAAGTTGAAGATAAAGTATCTAATAGTCAGATTATTGGCCGTATTACACAGTAAATGTTGGCTCTAATATGAAAATAATAAGTAGGTAACATTTATCGTTGGTGTGCATAGGCTTTCTGCAACCTTTTTATGATTTTCGAAATATTGTTCTACCTGTGTTGTACTCTCATCGTTGTACACGGCAATATAGAGTTAAAGATTAGTGTTAAGTCACGAAACAGAATTTTTATATTATTTTCCTAGTATTTTTAAATTATATTTTTTAAATGTTTTTGTTACTATTGAAAAGGTTGCATAAGGATGATGCACCGCAGTTAATCTAATTATTTTAGATCACAGTTATCCACGACTATAGGTAGTTAATACATATTGTAGTTGATGCATAAAGAAATATAATCAATCAATTCTTACTATTCAAATATTCGCTGCAGATCGTATACATATGTCCTGTATCAGGTGTGACAACATTTAAAACACCAGTGGACTTGTAATCGTATCTAATTTCCAGTAATATTGGCTAAGCGAATTAAATAGCTTCTGTTAAAATATATCGTTCAGAAAACCATGTATCCTTTATGGATAAAATGCCATCAACCCTCAGTATTCGTTCGTATAAAATAAGAGTGTATCGTTAAAACGTTTCAGTGGTACCGCGAAACTATGTCGATTAATGTTTAAAATAGATAGTAGCACCGACGGACAAATCTCAAATCTTTATCTATGCAGCGAGTCTTATATCATCAGTATTCTGTGGTGGTCTCACCGTTATTATTAAGTGGGTCGAAGTCGTCAGAATAGCTGTGTTCGAATTGAGGTCGGTATTTTCGAGGGGATTTAGGGGTTTTGGTCTTTAGGTACGTACGAGTCGAGCCGAATGTGCCGACGTGGCAAGAGCACGCGTCTGGAGTAGGGTGGTGCGGTGGCGGCCGACAGGGCGGCTACAGTACAAAATAATATATAATACGTATTAGTTTAATGTGTAGCTAGCTATGTGTAGATGTCGACTCTCCTAGATTTTCTGATGTCCCGTTTTTCTCGAAAATTGAGTGATCTCTCCTTTCAAGAGCACTTGCGGGTCCGAAATCGAATGGAATTGAAAGTCTTTACTACTTTAATGGAGTTTAAACACTTTTCCCGCGTAGGTTAAGTAAGTTTTTAAGTTCGGCTTGAGTTTTGTGCTTAAATTCACATATCTGCGCGTCAATAATTTGCCAAAAGCAGTTCGCAATTTCGCGTTTCGCTAATAATTAGTAGAATTATAGTGGGTCTGAAAAAAAAAACATGGAAAATGGACCCGCATGGTACAACGGTTGATGTCGCGGGGTACAACTGTCCGTTTGGTTGCGAGTGCGAGCTCGGTTAGGGTGACAACTCACGGAGCGATTTTTAGCTGCGCCCGCGCGACTGTCAAAATAACAGCTGAACAATTGTCTGAATAGGCGTGAGGACAGTATTATAAAATCGATGTATGAATTGTATAAGAGTAAAATAAATGTCAATAGGTTTCTAAAAAATACCCACGTTTAATAAAGTTATTCAGATTGGTAAGATTTTCAATAAAATAAAAGTGTAAAATACTGCCATCAGCTATATTAACTGAATCCAATCAGAACAATTGACGTTAAACCACCAATCAGCGATTGACGTAAGCAAATATAGCGGTGTTGGCTGTATACTTAGGCGCGACGTCATGCCTAAGATAAATGGCGCCATGACACCAAGAAGTGTTTTCGCGCGTAATTCGAAGTAGTTAGGAAACATGTAATAAATTGCGTTGAAACCGTTGGTTTTTTACTAAAATATAGTATTTTTCGGAAATTTTAGGCGCATTCCAACATTATAGAAAGGTATTTCAAAATTTGTCATCACGCCTATTGTCTGAATGACAGCTACTTCTACATGTTGCCCGTAATCATAGCCAAAATCGCTTCGTGATTTCTCAACGTTAGGAAGATGAAAGCAATGAATTTGGGTATTTGTGTTCATGGTGCCCAGAGCACGGAATCCTAAGGGTCTTCTTAATCTATTAGTGTATTGATAATAATGAACCTCGTCAGTGGCCGCCACCGCACGGAGCATATCGCGCGTGCAGTCGCCGTAGCAATAATGATATTTGATTACAATTTGTAAAATTGTTTTAAAATTTCGAATGTGTGATAGTAGATGCAGTTGTTGTTTAGTTAACTTTAACATTATTATATAATAAATTAATTGTTATTGTGAGTGTAACGTTAATGGACAGTGAGAGTTTTCAATGTAATAGTGATACATGCAGACATAAAAAAATATTGTCGCTTTAGATCTGATTCATTGTCGAATGGTTGAAGTATCTATATTTGTTATAATTTAATTTGTTAACATTTAAGACGCTCTTCGTTGTACAGTAAAATATAAAGTAGCCGTTTTAGCTAGGGTAAATTTTTTAATAAATTGAAAATATCTACTGACCCAAATATTCAGCGATAGAGTGATTAGACTATCCTGATTCTTTTGTGTTCGTATTACAATGATACGTTGTAGGTATAAATATCGCTCGACAATTGAAGCACCAATATATTGATATTATAATTAGAATTTTCTTATATATTATATCATATTAATATTTAATAATTGCGAGGTGGTTCAAATGGTAGTGGAAGGCGTATGTTAATGGTGGGGCGAGTGAGAGATAACGGCACTAAGAGTAGCCCCCGGCGTGCCCCGTCTCACCGCCCGATGCGTCCTGAGCGGCCGCATTATTTAAGGTCACGAAGCAATGTTAATTTTAACATTTATAGAATAATTAGATTTTTATCCTTAAGTGTAGGTTTTCATCTAGTTGCCTTCGTAACGGTAGAGAAATTAGGTGATACCTTTTTCTCAGTAGCTTCATTATAAAGTGAGGTCGATCGCGTTTCACTCGCCAGTCAATTGTCCCGCT
>DWNR01001009.1:0-16565 GCA_018250455.1 Polygonus leo
CTGCCTACCCCGATAGGGATATGGCGTGAAGATGTGTATGTGTGTGTGTGTGTGTATGTGTGTGTGTGTATACGATTAAAAAGTTGAATTAAGTAATTGTTTCCTCCATGCAAGAATAACGAAAACGATAGCTGTACATTCTGCATGTTTTAACACCGGTTATGTCGCAGAAACATGAACTTAAAGTTACTGTTTTTGTTAATTGCTCAGATATGCAAATTCGTCTTGTATTTGTTTGAATTTCAAATTAGAATATCACACGAATTACCACGACATGCACTGATTTAAACTTGTCACTATTGTTCTACAGTGTACTACAGTAAACTATAGTGTCACAGTGTCACTACAGTTTGCTGTATTAGATATTGGATTCTTCATAACCAATTGTTGTTGTATTATGCACAGGTCTCCAGTCACAATGAGAAGGATTTGGGCCATAATCCACTGTGCTGATCACTACCAAATTACTAGACTTCACACACCCTTGATATTTTTTACAATCTCTTCGGCGCGTAGATTTCTCGCGATGATGTTTTTGAAAAAATTATACCTGCGTGCTGGGATTCGAATTTGGCCTATTTCCTTTTATTAATGTTACGTTTTGATTCTTTTTCGCACAAGCGATTTAAATTCGTTCGGATTTTTGACAGAAAAATGACGAAGTGTGATGTTGATTTAATTTGCACGAATGTATTTTGCAGTATATATATATATATATGTGTGTCGACTGCAAAAATAAACATTTATGGAATAAATAGCTGATCCGACAAACTTTGTTGTTTAAAATTTTCCGTATGGCGAAAAATCGCGATTAAATTAATAAAATAAAAATGCAGAAGTATGAGGGTGAAGAGGCTTAGGGTTATAGGTATTTTTAATGACAAAATTATAAAAAAAGGAAAAAAGTTCTCAAGTAAATAGAGTTTTCTTCTAGATAGCGCCACCCTCATCTTCCAGTTAAATTAAAAATAGTCTACAACATATTCTCAGAGCTACCAAGTATACACAAAAATATCCATAAAAATCGGTTAAACTTTTCAAAGGAATCATTCTTTTCGATAAGAGCTACTGTGTCATAATATTTTTATATATCTAAGTATGGGATTTAACTATAAATGTACACTAATACTTTTAAAATGACAATAGTACCGTGCACACTAATAACATGAATCATTTTTATTTACAGGTAAGCAATTAACGCCAATATTGCACAAAAGGAGACACGAAAAATGGAACTATATATCCGTGGGTAAGTAGATAAAAATACACGAAGAATCTCACCAGAACACGGCTTCCACGGATTATCTTAATCGAAAATGGAAACGAATCACGCGATATTTGTATTACCTCTTCAACCTCACTTCTCCAATTATTTCAGTGTCGTATAGCAAACGAGCATGCAGTCTACCTGATGGAAAGTGGCCACTGCCGCCCATGGACATCAGTAATCATTCTCAAGTACGATTGAGTCAAAATGCGTTGCTACCCCTGAGGACTAAGATGTTCGCCTCGCATTTAAGTATAGCCGGTAACCACGCCTCTCCGTACCGAAATACAATAAATTGCTTCACAGAGGATTATGAGGGATTATCTACCACCTTGCTAAGTTCCGATACGTTGAAAGATTTGAACACCGATTTTCTTTTCTAACATCTCCGTCATATTGTTGCCAACATAGTCGTAATAGGAAAGCATCCCAAGATAGAACACAAAAGAAAATTGGCTCGCGGAGGTGTAACCTTTTGAAAATATTTGCACATTTTTCTCGGAGCGAAAATCTTCTTTGCTTATTGGCTTCCTCCAGATACTATTGTACCTTAAGACCACGACAATAATACGTTATCGTTATTTAAAAATCTCGATACAAAATTGTGTGAGAAGGAAATCGTTCGCAAGTTCACGTGTGAATGTGTGTGTGTTGAATCAACTTAATTTAGGTATGACTCAATCATACTTGAGGATGATTACTAATGTCCATGGGCGGCAGTAACCACTTACCATCAGGTTGACTGCATGCACGTCTGCTACCTTTATACAATAAAAAAATGTACATTGTACACAGATGCATGGCCAACGAAGTCTTAGAGGAATAGGGTCCCATAGACCCCTAGAATTTTTTTATCTAGACGCATCGCCGTCGTTAAGTATAAATTAGCTCAGGTATTGTTTCTAAAATTTTCTGGTGTCCTAGCTTTAATTACTTTATTATTGCTACACGCTGCTAGTCCCGAATAAAAAAATATGGAAAGCAAAATACGTTTGGGATGATTTCGAGATAACTTTGTAGAAAAGTTGCTTTAATAAAACATATTCTAACTATGTTATTTCTAAATTGGAGTAATGTTTCCTAAAATAAGTCTATCTTATAGTAAATCGAACGTGAAATGTAATATAAGTAAGATTTTGTTGTTATAGTGGCCTTATTAATACACACTATATAACAATTTAAAATGTCTATGTATTACGGTTCAAGAGGTATGGTAGTAGGTATATGGTAGGTGATAGAGGTAAAGAGTGATTTGGACAAACTGACATATGGACGGACAGGCAAATTTAAAATATAAGGGTCCTGGTACCCCGGCACCCTTGGGGTACATGACCTTAAATCCTATCTTAAGCAGTCTTAGTATTTAGGTCTCATTGGGACCCTTTGGGTACTTAACCCTAGAACTGTATTTATTTATTCAGCGTCGCATTCTATAAACCAACTCAGTACTCGACATACATACTATCCAGGTCTTGTTCCCAGGATTTTCTGGTTCCAGCTTTAATTACCTTAATTGCCTTCCTGGATTATTGCTACACGCGGCTGCTCCCGAATAAAGAAGTCTGGATACAGGATTCGTTATTACATGTTTGGGGATTATTTCAAGATAACAACGTAGATTTGTTTATAATACAACGTAATTTTATTGCGTTACTACCCTTGAGGACTAAGATGTTCGCCTGGCTTGTAAGTATAGCCGGTAACTACCCTCTCCAAACCGAAACACAATAAATTGCTTCACGGGGGATTATGAGGGTGGCGGTGGTACAGTCCCGGTCGAACTACATGAGTACTACCACCTAGTAGCATACATACACATAAACATACATACTATCCAGGTCTTGTTCCAGGGATTTTCTGGTTCCAGCTTTAATTACCTTCCTGGATTATTTCTACACGCGGCTGCTCCCGAATAAAGAAGAAACAGGTTTCGTTATACCACGTTTGGGATTATTTCGAGATAACAGTGTTGTACGTGAAAAAGATTTAATAAAACCTTAGTATGGTTTCTCATATAGTTCAACCGGGGAGGTACCATTGCCACCCTCATAATCCTCCGTGAAGCAATTTATTGTGTTTCGGTTTAGAGGGGCGTGGTTGCCGGCTATACTTACAAGCGCGGCGAACATTGTATCCCTCAAGGGTAGTAACGCATTTGTCTACTTTGGGTCTTTCGTACTTGAGGATGACTACTTATGTCCATGGGCGGCAATGACCACTTACCACCAGGAGGACTGCATGCTAGTTTGCTACCTTTACACGATAAAAAAGGTACTTTACGTACGCTAAGACCAATATGAGCGGAGTATCAATTAAAAATGTTGCAAAAACGGGAAATTGTCCCACTCTCTCTTATGTCACTCAAAGGACCTTGCGTGGGTCAGCTAGTTTTTAAATATAAATGAATGAATTTGTTGTTCTAGGATGTTCTAACAAAAATAATGCGTTTTCTAATATTGCATGAACTCACTAATATTAGTTACTTGGTTACAACTACGCCATAATAGGTATTGTCATAAAATAACGGTTAACTCATAAATTTCCCTAAAATATTTAAAAGCACACAAGTTGACATAAATATTTGAAATCTATACTAATAATATAAAGTTGTACAGTTTATCTGTTTGTTTGAACGCGCTAATCTCAGGAAATACTTGTACGAATTGAGAAATCCTTTTTGTGTTGAATAGTCCATTTATTGAAGAAGGCTATAGGTTATATAACATCACGCTACGACCAAAAGGATCGGGCTATCAACGAAAAATGTTGCTAGAACGAAAAAAAATTTGACCCATATTTGAGGATTCCCCTCGCGCGAAGAAAATAAGTATACAGATTTTAGTACTTATATATTCATTATTATTAAATATAAACATTGAAAAAAATACCGTAGGATTTTTAGTATTTGTTATCATAGCAGCCATAGTAATATACTCTATATATAAGCATCACGTGTCTTATTGCATCTGACTTTATAAACAAAAAATGATCACTCGGTATACAAGTATATCAAAGTAATGGGAAGTCTTCCACGCATCACGTGTTAAGTCGCAATCTCACTTGACTGACGCAGGCACCCAAATTGGCTGTTTGGGAACCGACAACCGTTACATTGCTACAAAAACTGGAAACTGATCGTTTCTCGAACTAAGTATACTTTTGTGTCTTATGAGGGAAATCCGAAGAAAATAAGTATACAGATTTTAGCACTTAAATATCCACGATTGTATTTTTATCAGAAAGAAACATTGAAAAAAATACCGTAGGATTTTTAGTATTTGGCATGGCAGCTATAGTAATATACTCTCTATATAAACCTCACGTGTCTTATTGCGTCTGAATTTATAAACAAAAAATATTACTTGGTAAACAAGTCAATCAAAGTAATGGGAAGTCTTCCACGCATCACGTGTTAAGTCGCAATCTCACTTGACTGACGCGTCGCACCCAAATTGGCTGTTTGGGAACCAACAACCGTTACACAGATACAAAAACTGGAAACTGATTGTTTACCGAACGAAATTTATGTTTTTTGTTATGTATAAGAAACCAACTGACAATAATTACTAAATCCTATAATTAATATATTTTAACATTATAAAATAGTTAAATAAATACCGTTTTGTTTTAGTATTTCTTGCTTTACTATATATACGGCAAAAAAGCGCGTTTATTGTATGGGATCTGTTATACAGGCAAGAAAAATCATCACCATCATCTGTGAAAATTACAATTGTCTAGCTAACGGTTCATGAGATACAGCTTGGTGACAGACAGACGGACAGACAGACGGCCCAGTTTTTACCATTTGGGTAAGGAACCCTAAAAGTTCCTCATGACCTAAATATGCAAAACAAAAGATGAATCAAAACAAGCTTAAACCTAAAATAGACTTATGTATAATTAAGTCTATCCCCAACTCTAATTATAACCCAAATAGAAGGTAAATATAACTATTGTTTAGAATAACAATCCATGTTCATAACGTACGTGTCTAATCCCGTAGGAAATTGGAATTGACTCCAATACAGCCTCATTTGCATCACTATCACCTGTCAGATGTCGATGTATAATTTATACATTCATATACAATGTACACAACCAATACATTGTTACGCAACTTAATAAGATTGCTTTAATGTTATTTTTCAAAACAATATATCTTAGCATTTTTTAACATAAAATAGAACCGACTCAAAACGAATTTAAATTGTAAAATAAGTTTATAATTTTGATGATTATTCCTACTGTCATGTGTGCCAGGAGAGGAGATATATGAACGGAAGGAGGAGATGCCTGAAGCACTTGGTATCCTTGGGCACCTTTGTGCTACCTTGAACACCTTTAAAGTCGGTTAAAAAAATAGCCAAATGGGTCTCGGAGGAGCTCGTTGCCTTCCACATACATGATGGGAACTTGTCTTAGTCTTCTGGGGTAGCACAGTCAACACAAAATTATAAAACAAGTTACCAATCCAATATATACACAGTTTTCTTGAGTGCACTAATAAAATAATTGGACCCAGTTATGTTACAACGTATCATTCTCAAATTGCAAAAAAAAATATGTAAAAAGAGGGATTATCACACGGTGGAAACCAGAATTTAAAAAAAAAACAGTGTTTTGGTGCCTCTAAAGTTGGTCCAGGTAACTTTAAGATTTTTACATGTTTTCATAAAAAAATATTTTCGGTTTCGTATATTTTTTTTAACCGACTTCAAAGAAAAAGGAGGTTCTCAAGTCGACGTGTATATTTTTTTTTGTGGCTCGATTTTGATAATTCTTTTTTTGTTAGGTAGGTAAAAATAAAACCGACTTCAAAATGCAAATGCAGTCGGCATCTCCTTCTTCTCTTCATATACCACTTGGCACCGACATCAAAATTTTAAATTATTTTATACTTTTTAGTGCATTTTGAAGTCGGTTTTATTTTTGTTTAAAATTTTTTATTATAATTAGAACCAATTAGAGACGTTAAGATTTTGGGATTCGGGTAATTAGAATAACATACAAAACTAGACATCATATAAGCCAAACAAAACTAGACAACAATCAGATCATGTTGTAGAACTTATGTAGTTTAATCGGGGATGATTACTAATTTTCATGGGTGGCAGTGAGCACTTATCTTCGTAAATATCCCAACAGAACAAAAAAAAAACAAATTTAATATGTGCATAGAGTATTGTGTGTGTCCATGACACCCACGACATGGGGATTCCTGAGGTTGTGAAAGTACCACTGTATTATAATTTACACACACACACACACATTTTCACGCCAAATCCCTAACGGAAGGCAGAGAATATCGAGTGCCAAATGGCACGGTTCTGACATAGTTGCCTAGCTTCTTCTTAATTGATCGTATTCGAATTTAAAGGTTAAAATTAGAATCGATACAAATAAATAAAATTGGAGTCTCTGTTTTGTAATATAAAAATAACCGCTTTTTACTAAATGCCTATTTATGTATATATGCATAGGCATTGTACCATGTGGTATATATACCAAAATAACATTTTTTACAATTTTTGTCTATCTGTCCGTCTGTTTGTTCCGGCTAATCTCTGGAATGGCTGGACCGATTTTGACGGGACTTTCACTGGCAGATAGCTGCTGAAATAAGGAGTAACTTAGGCTATATTTCAGAATTATATAATATAATATGAACGCGGACCGAATTCCACGCGGTGGGAGCCGCGGGCACAGCTAGTTATATTTACCTACCTATATGTATGTATCTACCTAACTCATTTATCAAAGAGTACCAAACGAACCAAACGAGATCGTTACATATCTACGTCTACCCGTTTATCTTCTACCCGTATTGTCTGTAATTTTAGTGAGAGCTATTTGCTTCAATTAGGGAATTTTAATTCGGGATCTGGGAAAATATAATAATATGAGAACAATTCAGGTTAAGTGGCAATTTTGATATTGCAAGGCTAGTATAGCTCTAACGAAATTCTCTTATTTAGCCAGATACATTGGTTTTCGCGTCTGTTTTCGTGAGAATAATGTATTTGTAAACATAATCAATTTTCGATTTCGTTTCATATAATTGGATTTTTCCGGGTGACTTTCGAGATGGGCTTTGTCACCAGCTATTTCTGTTGAGCCATCGGTATAGTCGAGTGTTATGTGAAAAAGAAAATTAAATTCACTGAATGAATCTTATTAATCTTTTCCATAATTACTTCGTTTAGTTTGCAGTATAAAAATCCGTATGTGAGTCGAAACACAGTATGACAAGCCTATCTATTTATATAAAAGGCAAAACTGATTAACTGACTGACATATCAACGCACAGCCGACACTACTGTACCTAGAAACTTAAAATTTGGTACAGGAGTTAAGGGTTAAGGGGTTAAGCACTAAGAAAGCATTTTTCTAAATTCTACTCCCAAGGAGATTTCGATTTCTTCTACTTTGACCCCAAAACTAATTTAATTATTAAGTTTCTTGACAATATTTCTTTATTTTATATTTAGTGGCAGTAGAGAGAAAAATAATTATTATATTGGATACTAACTGACCCGCGCAACATCGTTCGCATTACATGAAAAATTGTTCAGTTCGAAGCAGTAGTTCTTAAGATTAGCGAGTTTAACCAAACAAGCTCTTCAGGTTCATAATATTAGTATAATAGATATCGTTAGTCTTAGCCGGTCTCGGCTGCGTATGTGCATAACCTTTGATGCCGTCTTAATGCTTCGTATCATATGGGGAACCTAAGCTTGATACGATACGGTTGATGTAGCAGATTTATTTCCTTGTTTACTCTACTTAATCGTCAAAAGATAAATATACAGTTTGAATCTGTTTCGATATTTATTTACGTAATTATTGTTACCATAATCATATTCAATCATAATCCTCCGCGAAGCAACTTTTGCACTTTTACACGAGGCGAACATCTTTGTCCTTAGTAGTAGCGACGCATCTGTGGTCATCTCTTGGTGCGGTTCAATCGTTACATGAAGTTGATTACTAATGGTGACCACTTACCGTCAGGTGGACTGCATGCTCGTTTGCCACCTTTTTGTAATAAAAAAACACGGCAATGCCGCGTAACTATTCTTATTCGTGCTCACACACAAGCAAGCGTGCATCCACACAAACACGCATGTACGCATGCACGCACACACGAATAAGCACACGCTGTGAAGTGATTGGCAAAATAAAAACAATTGTTTAGTCTATTCTATGCTTCACAAGTAGTTAAATTACAATCACACATACGTACTTGAAACACATTGTGGTAAGTACCTAATACTCATCGCTATTGTACAAATGAACAATTGCACGCGCTCCCATAATTTTGTAGCATCATTGCTAATCCCGATAGTAATTTGTGTGACGTTTTAATTAATATCAGAGCAATCAATAACCCTCAGAGCAATATCTATCGACATCTCGGGCGATAGTGATGCAAATGAGTCTGAAATCGAGCCAAGTATTGCAGGGGTCAGGAATACGGTGTAAGATTGGTTGCCTAAATCCCGAGTATTGCGGGGTTTTAGAATACGGTTACCTAAACCCCTTCGGTGCAAGATTGGTTGTCTAAATCCTAAATAGTGCAGAGTTTTTGAATAACCTATAATATTAATACAGGTATAAGATAACCTAAACCCTAATATAACGCAGATATAGGTGAAATTTATATTTTGTTGTATAAAGTTAGCAAAGGAGCGTCCAGTTCATTTGATGGTTGAGATACCCATGTTGATTCTGTATGTAATTTTACCAACAAAATCACGCAAATAGTACTTCCACTCTGGCTCTTAGAAGGACAACCTTCGTGACTTTTAGTTTTATTGTGCATATATCTATAATGTCTGGTGTTGGGTTTTGTTCAGGAAGTGATGATTGCCTATCGCAATTATAGAACTCATTTAGTCCGACAGGGGAGGTACAGCCGCCACCCATATAGTGCTCCGGTTAGCAATTCTTGTGTTTCCGTTTGGAGAGATGAGTTTGCCGGCTTTACTTATACAAGAGGCGAACATCTTAGTCCTTAGGGGTAGCAACGCATCTGAGATCAAACTTAAGTTTGATTTATTTGTGCTTCGGGATGATTACTGATGTGTATAGGTGGCAGTGACCACGTATCACCACATACACTGCCGGTTTTCCCTTTAGAACTTAAAAGAGAGACTACAGAGATTTCCTTTCACTGTAACGATCCTTTTAGCGCTACAATAAACATCCCCTACAGTAGCTGTTTTAAAGCGTTCCCAGCTTACGGTTTACAAATTGTATGTTGGTTTTCAATCGAGTGTCGAGCAAATTGTCTCGGTGCACGATGACAGCGTGTGTTGTAGATTAACACGTTGAACGCTGCGGGTACTCTGTACCGAAACCGGTACAAAGTGGATCGGTATAAAGTGAACCGATATAAAGTGGAATAGACTTCTCTAACACTGAATGGCGTTTGCACGTAAACTAGATGAGTACTTTCTTCTATAAAATTCTCTCTTTCTCTCTTCTCATCTAAGATAAGTTTTATTAATAGTTGCACGATCTGTACATTTACAATGGTGTAGGTTTATTTGTCGGCATAGACAGTTAAATAGAGATAAATAGACAATTAAAAATAGAAATAAGTCAATAAGACCGCAAATGGTTGCGGACGTATATTTAAATCAAATTGCCTTTTTTATAACCATTTTATTAAAAACCATTTTACTTAAAATTAAAACCAACTAAGTGAACTTAAAACCATGGACCATTTGCTTTGTTACATGCTGGAATCAAATATATTGCTAGCAGCGTTCAGTGTGTTAAATGGGATATAAGCACCCCATACGTTGCAGTAGCAAATTAAAGGGTGCTTGAACATCCCCCTATTACAAATCCTTCGCCCAGTTGCAGACATACGTATATTTTATTACACTTGTATTACTTAATCGTATACTTGAACTCTTTGTGTACGCGATTTGTCTTTCTCTTTACATAATACTCTACACCTATATAATAAAATTGTAATTGGACAATGCCTGTACTTAGAATATATTTGAGAAAAATGAATGTGGGGTCCTTATTAAATCAGTAGAAGCTAAAACAGTCATTTTCATAATTTCTGTTTGCTAGTCTGTCTCTTTGTTTATACACGCATCATGCCGAAACTACCGCATGAAATTAACTTAAAATTTGGTGTTTGTTTTAACTTGACATACCACCAAGAAGTCGAATTATTATCAAAATAGCACCAGGCTGTACGCAAAGCTGCTGGTAAAAGCAAAAGTTTAATAATGAAGATATGTGTTCACAATAATCTCGACGTTTCCAGAAAACACGCTCAAAGAGTAAAAATATTAATATTAAAGTTACTAATTAACCACGTTAGTAGTCATGCAGAAAAAAAGACATGTTTTATTGTACGTACTTAGAAATGAGCAAAAGCCGCATACTAAACTTCCAGCTATTTTTCCAGCTATTCCAGTAATAAATACGGGTGTCGAATAGACCAACGATATCTTCTCGACAGAAAACTAAGTGCAGACTTACTATTTTAAATGTCTTCTCTTTGGCGATTAAATCTGTTTCTAGATAAATTCTATACACTTTGAAGAATAATGCATTAAGGTTATGTAAATACCTCACAGCACAGATAAATAATTCAAAGGCTACACTCGATGTAGTTATTCGTAGACGTATAAAACTGAAAAACTGAACTGTTTTTCTTAACGTAAAATATAATTGTTTAATTAGTACAAATAGTAATATATTATTGTAGCCATTATTTAAGGCATGCTGTGACTGCTTAAATTAGGTTAAATGTCATCTTATAAACTCACTAGGTGTGCCCGCGGCTCCGCCTGCTACCCCTATATTTAAGAGTTGAATTGTTATGGCCTAAAACCTGGCCGGGGGCTATCTCGACAGATTAATCAAGTTTGCATCAAAATACGTTAAGCCATTTTTACATGATGCGCGGTCAAATAAACAGACAAACAGACAAACAGACAAACAGACAAACAGACAAACAGACAAACAGACAAACAGACAAACAGACAAACAGGCAAACAGACAAACAGACAAACAGACAAAAATTCCAAAAATTCCAAAAATTCCAAAAATTCCAAAAACTGTTGGAACGTGTTCTGTTATGGATTCTAAGTATCCCCTGCCATTTTTTTTTCGAATATCTTCCATGTATAGACTTTTGACCCTCTTTAGCTTTATATTATGTATAGATAGATAGAAGGTAGATTGTTTTGTTAATGTTAATTGTACTTAAAGTACATACAATTCTTTCAGTCCTATTGTAAATAAATAGTATTAAATAAATAAAAATCTAAATAATGAATTTCAATATACAACACATAGTTTCAAGCGTTGGACTATGAGTGTTGTGTTTAAGTGTGTCAAGGAGTTGAGTTGTGACTTTTCTGGAGATAAGAATTTTCGGAGTTCAATTCTTTGGCGGCAAAATTTTTAACTTTAGTGAGCATCTTTTTAAATACTTAACTATATTTAAAACAATTTTTATCATTTCAAACAAGTTAGTAGTACCCAGCTATAAAAAATAAGCAAAAGATATAGAGCAACGAAAAACAAGCAATGTCAAAATAAAGCTAATATGTGCACTAAAGATTTGCTTAAATAATTTTGTAATTACTAATATGGATTTGTCGAGATTATGCCAGATTTAAAATTTAATATTACAAACAGAATCTTTAATTTTGCGATTGAATCTATTATTTGTAAAAACGAAATATGTCGTATAGTAGCGACAGGTATTTCGTTATTACATGGAAAATTCGAATTGCTTCGAGCTGAAATTGTAGGTTATATCAGGCATATTCGTTCGTTGGGTATTTACACTTCTCTTATATTATTACTGGAATAAATTTGATTTTCTACAGAATACGTAATAATTTTGTCCTAAACTCTCATTTATACAACATAAGAATATATTGAAGGGGAATAAAATTTGAGGCTAAAATTTTTCGCAGCAGATATTCAGACTAAAGAGGTAGGTAGTAAATATTAGTTTAGCGCACAAATTTTCGTTCAGTAAATTCAATTTATGAGTTGAACTATACGCAAATCATAACATGTATATGAAATATTGGTTTCGGGAACAGGTCTTTGAAAAGAATTATGCCTATTATGTGGTAGATCAAATTAGTTGGTGTTATACCCGGAAACCTTTATGTTGCAGACTGGTAAGATGATCGCTGTGGCCTGAGGGTTATTGAAAATTATTTTCTTGTTATATTTCTATACCCCCTTTTTTGTACCTATAAGCATCTATAGCATATTTCCAGTTTTAAATAACATCACTTGGCGTTGTCTGAATCTAAACTTAACCTTTCACCGATGTCGCTCTAGTAAAATGCACAATTAATCTCAGTGAGATTAAAAACACTCCAGCTTAGATTACCTCACGCTGACCAGCGTGAACGTGAACCGTGAACTAGAACTAGTTCACTCTAAATTAAATGTCTTATAACTAATAAAGTAGGTAGTAGAACTCATGAAGTTCGACCAGGGAAGGTACTCCTGTCACCCTCATAATCCTCCGTGAAGCAATTCTTGTGTTTCGCTTCAGAGAGGCGTGGTTGCCAGCTTTACTTATACACGAGGCGAGAAGATAGGAGGATCAAACTTAGGTATGATTCAATCGGACTTGGGGATGATTACTGGTGTCCATGGGCGGCAGTGACCACTTACCATCAGGTGGACTGCATGCTCGTTTGCTAAAAAAAATAACTAATGGGTTTTTGAGAAGTAGGTGTCTACGTTTAGAACTCCAGATTCCAGTGTGAAACTATAAAATAAATAAAGTTTTATTTTTATTTTCCATGTTCAGTATTTCGTACGTGTGTTGTATATTTTTCTTTTTGGGAACTTTTTTGTTGTGGAAGCACAAAATTAGTTCAGAAAGTGCAAAGCACTTGGCGCTCGAGAATTTATAGCTTTCTGCAAAGTTCTTTAGCGCTTTTAAAAACCTATTTCAAAAATTTTGTACTAGCATATAAGTATTTGTGTTGTAAAATAAGATCTACATATACATTAAATTTATGTAAATTGTTTACTGCGACAATTTTATTTTATACCGTATTTCATTGTGGAAAATCACAGGTGAGCAAGATTTGAACCCGGATTGCGGCGTGAGGCTAATTCTTAACTACAAGACTATGCTCGCATTACAAATTTACACAACGTCTTACTCAATTCCAATTTCCATAATTTCATCGGCTTTTAAAGTGTACTCGAACATGAATAAGACAAGCCAACACGAGCAACAAACAATCGACGCTCAACGTTGGTTATTACAAAAGTTATAAGAAAACTCCAAGTCAGATGACAAGACGCCACGACCCAGGTTGGATCGTCCCTCGCCCTTTGTCCTTCGTTTGAGGGATTATGCTTCTAACATGATGGCGATCCATTTGGGCAAGTAGATTTACCCTAACCTACTTATCGGGGCCGGTTAACAAATTGCTACATTAGTACTGTAATTGAATGAAACTTCCTTTGTTTGATTGAAAGGGTTTGGACGTTTACGGGTTAGTTTCGGTGCTGATGTCTCTAAGGGTTTAGTTTAGTCCAATTTGACTCTTCAGAGTAATATATTTGACCATGAAATGAGCGCATTTTATGAAAGTGATAACTGTCTATTATACTGTCTGATGTGTATATTTAACCGACTTCAAAAAATCGGGAGTTTCTATGTGAATATGTTTTCAAGAAATATAGGTAAACGGACATGCAGTTGATCGAATGATAAATGGTCACGGTCATTGGAAATTTACTATCCATTATGTAAAAAAATAAAAAAATATATATTTTCACTTACTAAAAATATATTAATTTCACTTTCATTGACAAAAAATTTGTAGAAAAAAATATTTGACCTATACGGATTTTTAGCTGGCAAATAGTTTAAATGAGAAGTCAGCTAAGAATGACATCCATTCTTATTTTGATTGCAAGAGAATCTGACATTTTAAATTAGTATAATAACGCGGGCAAATTCGTGGCCTTTTCTCACGTTATTGAAAGAAAATTTAAATGTCATTTAAATTAACATTTTCGTTTCAAATTAATTTTAAAACCCCGTAAATTAAGGGCGAAGAAAAAATTTTATAACCTAGAAACGAAGCCAAATATCTTTCGTTAAAGTGTCTTTAGAGTTTAGTATTTTTAAGGAAATGATATGATAAGTTTTAAAAACTATACGAAAGTTTGTAGGACTAGACTAGTAGACTTTAGCTAAGAATTAATTTCGCAACACAGCCGAATCAAAGACATGAACATGAACACCATAAATTGTATGACAATTTGACATTTTCGAAGTTAGCTAAAAAGCAATATTTTTTAACGTAAGTAAAGATCCGCAGTCCATTGATATAAATTATGAAACGTCATTCAAATTAAATTCTTACATTTCCATTTTTTTCCATTTTATATTTTAACCTCTCCAAGGTCTGTAAATTTAATGCTGAGAACCCATTTTATATCTTGACATCTTAAAAAAATGTGTCCTTTCCTTAAGAAGCTTATATTTAGTGTTTTCAAGTAGTTATAAAATAAGTGACGAGACTAATAACGAGGTCGTTAAACAGTCCCGCGACCCTCGGACCACGTCCCACATCACGGTGATCCATTTAGCAGTAGAATCCTACTCATCAGCCCTAACGGAACAAATTGCTACATTAGTACGGTAATTTAATGAGATTCGGGATACTTTTTCCTTAAAATAAAGTGCCTTTTTACAAGATTTACAATAACTAATGCAA
Organism: Polygonus leo; assembly: GCA_018250455.1. NCBI lineage: Eukaryota > Metazoa > Arthropoda > Insecta > Lepidoptera > Hesperiidae > Polygonus > Polygonus leo. The sequence continues at coordinate 15,022 of DWNR01001009.1, forward strand.
CATTTATAACCTAAATTTTGTGGTAAGCAATATTTTGGATTTTCACTCTGTACTCTGGATTTTTTCGATCCAATTTGTTCATCTATCTATACATGGATTATATTCGAAAAAAAGTTAGCTGGGGATACTTAGAATCGATAACAGAACATGTTCCAACAGTTTTTAGAATTTTTGTCTGTTTATCTGTTTGTCTGTTTATTTGATCAGACAAAAATTGTAAAAAAATGTTATTTTGGTATATGTACACGCATAGGCACATGTGTATACATACATAGGCATTTAGTATAACGCAGTTATTTTTATATTACAAACAGACACTCCAATTTAATTCATTTGTATAGATTTATTTCCTAACCGGGTACATTTTCTAACTATTTCGTATCTCAAGACGCAAAAATACGCGAAACTTTCTAGAAGCTACAAACATTAAATCTCGTTAAGTACCTCCCGGGTTATAAACGAGTAAAGGAAGCAAATAAAGGGGCTATTATTGTACTGTGATCGTGGCAACATTTCTTGAGGCAACGTCTCTGTCATTTGTAACGATATATGTTTTCAATTCGTGTTGAACATTTTCACTTTACAACCTAATCGTTTTAATAAGTTTAGAATTTATACAATAACTAGCTGTTGTCGCGACTTCGTCTTTATTCTTCGACTTTCGCGCCAGCTAAGATATACATTACTATGAAGTTCTTTAACGTAAACTATTTTTATATTTCACTCAATATAAATGCTTGTCACACTGAATAACTTTACATGAATGTTAGTACTATAAGTCAAGAATACAGTTGTTTGTTGAACACAAGGTTTCGAAGGCGGTTATTGTGCTGTAGCGAGCACTTATATAGATAGTATGTGAAAATATCTAGTAATAGACGTATGGAAAATAAGTTCTTAGTAGTAACCCTACGGTTATATGGCCACCTTTTGGGCACGGAACACTAAAAATGATAATAATTATTGTGTTCACAAAATATAATTCATCTTGTGACCATGTTGACATTTCCCTACAAGTTACCTCGTGTTTAAGTGTAAGAAAGCCGAAAACTCTTCTCTCCAAACCGAAACACTAGAATTGCTTCACGGATAACGATGAGGATGGCGGTGGTACCTCTCCGGTCGAACTACACGAGTAAACATCTGGTAAAGTTAAAATGAAGTTAGAAAAATACAAATGTATTTGCGAGTGAAACACTTAATTGTTTTTATAAGCATTTGACATGTTATTTTACCCTAAGCTTTATGTATTCGCACTATTCAAATTTATTTTCCTAAGTTGTTGGTTTAGGTTGTCCATCTCGGGAGTAAAAGAGTAAATAACCCAAACGGAGGCTCGACTAAGGATGCCCGTTGCAATATGATATCGGAATATACATACGTCTCTTTTTTTCGCATAAAGGTAGCATACGAGCCAGTTGGTAGTAGTTGGTAGTTTGCCAGGTGGTAGAACTCATGTAGTTCAATCGGGGAGGTACCACCGCCATCCTCATAATCCTCCGTGAAGCAATTTATTGTGTTTCGGTATGGAGAGGCGTGGTTGC
>DWNR01001010.1:0-16562 GCA_018250455.1 Polygonus leo
TTATAAATAGAGGTATGACGGAAGGCAGGGGTGACAGTGGGAATATGTGGCGTGGAAGTAAGCATCGAGGACGCGTGCTTGAGTGGAGGGAGTCCTAAGGGGCGCCGCCGCGACCACCCCCGCCAGGGTGAGCACTTATTCTTATATCAATGAGTTGTTTTACAAAGCTTACATGCTTCCAAACATTGTCAACATTTATCTCATATCATTGTTAATCTAATATCATTGCTAATCTTCAATTGTATTATTTACATATAAAATTGTAATATTAAAATGAATTTAAAATAAGTGCTTTAATATAAACAACTCGACTCATATGGCTGAAACCGTAGCGGATGATACCAATACCAATTCCCGATGCAAGCGGGTATTATGCGCAGTTACTCTCTAAGCAGCTAACTTGTATTTATGGCTCGTACTGCAAGAGTCAATAACTACGGAGCAAATTATTGTAACTCCAGCTCCGCAGGTACCTACAGCGGAGTATGACCGTGGGAACGAATTTATCCGCGCCCGTTGTTCTGCACATTCACGCATATTCTGGCGAATGCTTGCCTGTTATGCACGCCTTTCTTCTTTTTATATCTATTACATGCTACAAGCGATCATTCTTAAATACGTAATTATAGAAAGAAAGTAAAAAACTTGCATTTATTCTCTGTAGCGCAAAGTGTCCAGTTAAAAGCTTTACTTAAACTCCGAAAACGTAAGACAATAAAATTGAATAACCCTAGCCTTTCGTATCATATAAATTATTATGTTATGTTATTGTATTTGTAGATGTAAGTAGGGATCCCTCTGTCTAGACACTCCGCAAGTCACCTCAACTGAGAGGGTGAGGGCGTGGACAATTGAGCACTACGTACTTATTTGCTTTACTAAAAACACCACCTGTTCCGGGTGTCGAGAGCCCTTCACATTGTTATGTCGATAGCAGCTTTCAAGTTTTTCTTAGAAAATCTCTAGTGGATTTGACATAAAGTTCGTCTTTGTGGCTAAGAATATTTGAAAATAACATTTTTTCACATAACTACATTGCTATTTATTGTTGTGTTACTTCGTATTTTAAAAATAACAACTTTCTTACGCACGTTTTATATCACAATGTTATTCTGTTACAGAACTGTATCTATAATTAACGGACATAAAAGTGGGAACCAGCTCTTTAATGTATACAATAGCAGCCCACTTCCCATGTATAATTTGGATTACCGTTTGTTTCAACGATATGTTGTCAAAAGTAACCGCTAGGTGATTCCAATTAAATCTGGGGTATTTTTAAAGTACTTTATCTAAAACTGTAGCTTTGTCTAAGCGACTACGCGCGGTCTACGAAGCGCTACGCACGTTTGTACGTGCAACTTCGTCATACGTATAGAGTCGTCTACGGGTATTGTTATTATTTTTAGGGCCATTAAAGAAGTATTGTTGTTCAAATAGGCGCCCGGACAGTAAAAGGCGATTGGATGTGATCGAAAGGGCATTGGGCGATCGGTCGCGGTGGGTCGGTGGCCGGAGCCGCGTGTCCGTGCTGCGATGTTGCCCAACACATAATTTCGGAACACTGCAACCGCAGCGAGCATTGACACCAATTTCTTGAACATGAACAACTACTTCGATAACGAATAAAGGCAATTTATGAGCCGTATTTACCGTTTACATTTTCAGTCCAAAGTGAATTTACAGGAAAGTAATTTAATGTTACCACAACAAGTGCATAGCAATGTACGCAGCTAGATAGCAGTGTGGGATCAAATATATTTTTATCAAGTGTTTTATAAATTTTATAAATTAAAAAGTTAATACATAACATTACTAACAGATTATAACGTAATGTGTTTCTATGATTGTATGATCATAACATAATGTATGCAAGTAAGGTGCACATAACTGTAAGCGGTAATAGATTGGACTTCACAAAAAGATGAATAAGTTGTATCTTGAAACGGTGGCATGAGCTAGAATCAGCTCGCTAGATGTAAGACGCGATGGCTGGCAGTCACTCGCTAAAGGTGGCATCGAGCCAATCCCGCCTCCTTCACTTTATGCTTACGGGCAGCTTTTTATGATTTATGTTCGTTTTGATGTCCGTGCACGGTGACTTTAACAGATAGCAATCTAAAGCCCATAAATCGCGAATGCAGAGTTTTGTTAAAATATTTGCGTTCGATTAGTGCGTTCCCACATTGTCAGGCGGCGGGCGTGTTCGCATGCTACGTTCAGACATCCAATGCGCGCGGCTGCTCGCACAATGCGCTCACGTACACGACTCGCGATTATCAACCGTCGTAAATTACGAGTGATTAGCATAGAAGTCGTGGACATGGCGACACCGGGTTGTTATTAGATTCTGGCTACAAGCGACATAGCGTCGTTATTAGGCGATAATTGTCGCTGAAGTGTAGCGGTCGATTAACGGCAGACGCGGAGAGACACGCGCATACTAAACAGCTACGGCACGTTAATGTCGTGCTCAGGTCAATATTCATGTCATATTAACATTTTATTATTGCCCTACTATGGCCATTTTTCGAAGTTAAACGTTATTTACATAAGTGATACACGATTATGGGGCATAACGCATCAAACTTACATAAAACAATAAAATTGTTGTATCGTTGTCTTCTTACTCTCTCCAAACTTATAAATACAATTTTATACAACATGCTTGATCTCAATCAATGATAAAAGAGATATTCAATATCTACAAGCCTTATTTTATGAAAAAGATAGAACACGATTTCGATTTAGGGCAGTCGTTTGGAAGTAACTTTACGTGACAAGGTTTGTATGGAAACGGGTAGGAAGCAAGGAGAGCAAATATTAGTTTCCCTCGCGGGGTACTCTCGGTTCGTTGACCCGTGCAAATTTTGTGTCAGATGATACGAGTAAAAACTATCTAGACTATCACACCATATAACAGTTTTTGGTTTTTTGGAACATTCACCTGTCTGAAAGCGTCACTTCACTTTGTGTCTTTGAGCAATGGATACACTCAACGAGATAAACGATAGCAATCATTTAAAAATATGTACAGTATTCAGTATATCATACGATTTTAAATGTTATTTGACTCTCTTATTACGATTTTTTTTATTAAAATGCATATTTATAGTCAACGGCACGAACGTAATTTAGAAGAATTATAATGAGACGGATTTAAAAAACGAAATAAATTAAATTGTCATGAACCGCACGTAATGACAAAAATTAGACTTGAAATTTTTGAATGGCATGTCCTGGATCAAGGTTATTTAGTATGTTACATTGATGTCCGAGTGTCCCACGCTCCACATGGGCCGATTAATTTGCAGTAGATGTGTGGAGGCGCGTGTCTGGTCGATTCGGCGCGGCGCTGTGGTGGCCGGGTAGCGCGGCTGCCGGGGAGCGCCGGGGAGAGCCGGGGACTACACGATATCGGATCGTGCTCGGGCTCACGCACGTTTCGTCAACGTAGTCCGAATAATTTAGGTAAATCCGCGCTAGACGCTCTTCACCGTTATTCACAAACTTAACATTCCATTCGAGCGCTCTTACGAATTATCTTATTTCCATGCTATTTCGTGATTTCGATTTATCTATACCAAACATTTATTATGTATACGTTATTCAGTGGAATTTCTCATTCGCATTAAAATTTCGTTCACATGTCGACTAAATTCTCATCGAAAATTCCGATTGAAAAACCGTATTTAGACAGTTACATTAAGGTATGCGTTCATGCATAAAAGATTGCATTAAAGCTTCTCAAGCAGGGAATGAAGTCTTAGCACCCTCGGTAAACAGTGACGAGATAATTGAAATTCATTGCAATTCAAATTAGTGCGAGTCCCTCATCAGAAATATTTTTTGTTAATCATTTGCATAGTATTACTTACTTGATTCATTTCGATAAAAAATGTAACATTGTCTATGCGATGTAGCGAAAAAGTATGTTAATAACGTTATGTAGCCGAGTGTCGACGGGTTGCATGTTTAATGTCAGAGGATTTCTTGAAAGCTCGAAGCTCGCACACAGACAGGCTGTTGCACACGAGTGTGTGTGAAAGAAAGCTACAGCGAGCCGTAGTTGCTAGGCACACGATGAATTCGCGATTGTTGGTGCGACCGCGGCGCTCACACGACGAGCGTTGCCCTGCGCGCCGCGACCCAGCCGCTTCGGGCTCCATGCTGACACATCAAACTGCATTTTGACTTACACGTATCTTCCGTATGAGTCAAATAACTTCAAAATACCGAAAACAAATGTTTTTTTTGCAAGTGAGGGTACACCGGCACTTTGATATTGTCCAATGACCTTTGACCTCGTCTTCAGACGTAAATACTTTATACTGTGTATAATATTGTAAGTAACGACGTAAATGATAGAAATGAAATGGTCCTTTATATAATTGCATTTTATGTTACATTACTATATATAAACACAATTATAATAATAATTATTATTAAACAGTAATAAATCTTATGGACCATTCACTATATAAAAATGTAAGCTACATTTTTATTTTCTAATTTCTGTTTTTTTTTCTGGTTTTGTAGTTACTTTGGATGTGATAAAACTTGATTTGATTTATCTATTATGTCTTAATTTATTGGATATATACAAAATTACAATAACGCTATTTATTATTGTCATATTTGGCATAAAACCAACCAATCGATATGACCAAGAAAGTATCAAAGGATATCGGCTTAAAAGTTTTTTTTGCAGGAGATAAAAAGCCGATGAAAATAAGTTTTGTTTTGTTAAAAAACCCGAGAGTGAATTTTAATGTCCGTTTTCTTTGTCTGTTTTTTGGTTCCTTATTTATGATTCAGCGTTGACTCAGTTACAATTTTTGTGAAACATTCAGACTATTATTTTGTAATCTCAAATCATCACACACCCTTCGGTCGATTAGTTCGCCACCCTCACGCATCATCCTTGCAAGCCGAGTGTGGGACAGTGGCTATTAGAACGACCGCTGACCCGTGAGCCCCAGCACCCTCGCACTCGAAGGCGGGTTCGGGTGCACAAAGCGGTGACCTTTAAATCCGACATCCAATTAACTGACTCATAAACTTTAGCGCAGTCGAACGGGCGCGGGAAATTTTTGCCGTGTGTACAGTTTGCTTCACCAGGAAGTGAATGCACTTGGCATGATGTCTATTGACTTGTATTCGCAGCCATGTACGAATGCTTCGTGTCGAACAGTGTTTACGAGCGTCTGGCCGATAGGTAACCGGCCGCCCAGTCATTACCGGCCATATCTCTATGTAAGGAATGAATGGCGAGTACTTACAAGCAAACGTCAAAGCTTAGCTTTAAACGAGCGAGCTAGGCACGTAGTAAATTTAACTTCTAAAACATTTTCCGTTACCTATTTTACTGCCTGAAACATGGTTTACAACAAAACATGCCTTCAAGCTTAAACACCTCAAATTTCCCTATTGACTGCCGTATTGTATTTACACATGTACGTATGCGAATTCCGGAACAGGTAGGTAACTCGCTAAAGGAATCACCATTCCTACACATACGAATATAAGCTGTCGCTGAGTGAACACTTATAAATTATGTTTCTTTTTAAAACCCGACACGATAAGCTTTTTGTAATAAAAGCATCTTGTGAAACGATCGTGCAAATTAATTAATTAATAACGGATATAATAGAAAGAAAGTGAGCAGAAGTTGCATTGTTAATCACACTTAATAGGTACTCGGTGCAATTCTTTTTATAGTCAGTTTTTCCGCAAATGAAATATAACAATGGCAAGGGCTACATTTTTCGCATTGAACCTGCATTATAAATAACAGGTTCCCGAGCAAAAAAACATAATAAGCAGCCTAGACATGAAATATTTATACGTTGCATTATCATATTACACGGGAATCGTGGTTACCGCGCTTAGAAAATTATGCTGTTCGTTTTCACTTGGAGACCGCAATAGATAGGAAATATATTTCATAAAACGTACACAACTGAAAAAAATTAACAGGGGGAACCTGATTCGCGCTTCGTTGCTTACTTCTATTTTATTCCAAGTATTTGCAATTGAGACAGGAGATAGGCAATTATAATCCCTTGATGTTTTAACGATACAACTATAAACAATAATTACATCAGGCTTAACTTCGCTTTATGGCTTTAAGGGCTGCGGAATGGAAGTTATAAATTTGATGTTTAATTATCTAGCGGCATATGAAGTTTACCCGTACTAAGATAACGCCATCATATATTACCCACTCGCTTTAACCATATCCTATTTGTAAGAACATGCGCACAAAAGATTCTTTAGAAAAAATACTTTTAAAAATAATATATAACAGCTTTTGTTGGCTTTCAACTCCCTGCTTCAGCTTTAATTGTCTAGTATTTTATTTGCACATCATGTATATGCATAATTTGAAAGTAATTAGATTGTGTCATTAGATAATGTCTTTGTATTATTATAATAGCTCAGGATAAAACTTATTTTTTGTTAGAGTATTTTTTGTCTATTAGATACATCACTTCTTATATACTATTGAGAATAATTAGAAGCCTTTTTGTGTAAGGAAATAATAGAACAAGGCCACATTTACACGAGAAACGTGTTATACATGTGTTTTCCATATACTCAATTGTAATAAGCCAAATGAAAAAATACGTATGTAAGTGGCGTTGTCGTTAAAAGCTATTGGGGTCCGATTTTAATGAATTATCTCGAGGCCCCAGACGGCTGGGGTCAAGTTATGCGTGCAGCACCGACCCACATTTGAAGGATTACAAGTAGGTAGCTGGCGAGAAAATTTACCGCTAACATTGCCATATAAGCTGTATGAATTTTAGGTCGCTACAAGCATAGCATGCTCTTGCACCGACATCTGTGCAAATATTGATTTAGTAAGTCGTAGGGATGACCAAAAAGTATTTCGTATCGATATCGTAGCCGTATCGAAATCGTTTGTATTGTATATACCGGATGGTATCGCATCCATTTGTATCGATATATCGTGTCGTAACTGTACAAAATTCTTTAATTTTAAAAAGATAAAGTAGTCAAAAACTTTAATAAGTTATATTTGATTTCACTACAAATTACAAATATCCATCCAAAAAATTGAAATCAACCTATGACTTGATATCAATCATTTAACTATACCTATTTCGACAAATTATGTATTCAAAAGTTTTTTGTCGTTTATGTACATCAAAATTACAAACCATAAAACAATTCATAGTTAATAGGTTAATGTGATATTCTTTAGAAAACAAGCATGTTGAATGCTTAAAGTATCGTACAAAATATCGATATATTATATCGATATTTCGAATTATCATATCATAATAGGCGTCCCTAGTACGTCGGAGTCACAATGGCGGTCGACCCGCGCCCGCGCAACCTAGCATTGTAATCGTGAGGACCATCGATGCCACGTCAATTTCTTTTTCTCTACGGTCTTTTATTAACTCAATCGATATTATCACACGACACTGACACCACAAAAAATTAAACTAACTTACTAAATTAAAAACCGACCGACACCAAAAACATTGAGATGACGTTTGAAATAAAAAATAAGAACCTCATAAAACAATAAGTTACGTTTATTATCTTTATTTTATTAGTATTGTTAAATACGAAAGAATGTCTAAAGCACAAAATTGTAAACGAATTTTACATTTACAAATAAGCCTAAATCGAATCCGAGATCACATTTAATTTTGATCACAAACCCGAACCGAATAAGTTTCATTATTCCAATAAGTATTCAAAGAGTGTCGTTTACATCGAGGAGCCGTGCACGTTCGTTCCCTCAATAACCTCTCTTCTCGAGCCTCATGTCGAGTTTAATATCCAATAATCATAAAAGAGGGCCCGAGACCGGAAATTAGCTTGTTTTACTTATGCTTGCTTTATGCAACATACCTTATTAATGGTGGTTTTGTACCGTTACGGAGATGCCGCAGTTTTGAGCCACTTACCGCATCGAGACGTGTATTTAATACGCGTAATATTCAGGAAATGTAACACTTACAATTATAAGTAATGTCTGAAATAGCCCTATGTTAGTGCATTTCGATTATTATGCCAATATGGCTGTCCTACTTAGGCTCTGTTAGTTATAAATTATATGGTGTACCTTGTATAAGATTAAACATTTATTAAACTATTCTTCGCGTATGTCTGTACAATTTATTTTTAAAAATATCTGTTACCAAGATGAGTCAGAATACCAATAAAAAAAATTGAAAACGTTACATTACGTCACTTTTTGCTATTCAAGTTCTTTAATCGGCATCACGCATTGCTTTTTTCTAAATCCAACACGAACAGCAACGGTCGTGATTATCCCTAGCGTCAAGAAATTGAATGAATATATATGCTTGTAAATATCATCATTATTGGCAAGAAAAAACAGACATGTAAAAACCCTATGTTCTTCCAAGGTGAAGATGTCGGCGCACGATGTTTATAAAGCACAATTCAGGAAAGTGACGTGAATCAGGAAGCGCCATAATATTTAATAGCCAAAGTAATTACTAATTGCTTAACTAAATAAGTTTTGTATAGTATCTGTTTGCCTAATCAGCTAATATCAAGTACAGTGCATGACTTTGATTTTGTTAGATTCTTTTTCGAAAGTTAAGCGAACTATTTTAATATATTATAAATAAACAATATTATAAGAGCTTAGACAGGAACAACTGATTTTACAGACATTTATATCTTGTTTTATTTAACGAGGGTAAAACCTTAGTAAAAGGATGAAGGAGCAATAGTTTAACTAATACTTTTTCTCAGAAATTTGTACACAGCTAAAGAAAAATACCTAGTATGTAAAGTGCTACTACGTACTTAGATTATTTAATGACATATTGGTGAATAACAGAATCATTCACGACTATGGAATGTTTAGAGGAAATTAAAAAGAAAAACTGTATAAATGGAAAATTGCAATGATTAATATTCTTATTGAATGACTTTTACATAAATAGTCGAGGAAATTATAATGCACCGCTCTCATTTAACTTCTTTTTTAATCGAGACATCGTTATATGCTAAAAATATCAATAAAAACAATTACAAACAAAATACACATAATTGCATGCAAAATTTCATTAACATCGGTTGATCAGTTTCAGAGTTTAGGGTAGCCGACCATCGACCCAGGAGTCTCGTGATATGTTCCAGTATAAAATTGTATTTTTTATTATTTAATTGTACATAAACTTAAACTTAATAAACCCATTAATAAACTTAATAAACCCATTGATATGAAGAACGAGAACTAAAAACTTGTTACTTTCTGAGACTTTGTTTTACTTTTAATGGCTATTTTAAGAATTTTTTAATTGTCGCTACGTACAGTAATTTATTTTACGAGGTTGATGTCAAAGATAACTAATCCCGTTAGTTATACCACATTTGCACATAATTTCACGTTTAAGTGTTAAGAAACGTAGCCCAAGCATTTACCCGGCTTTATGCAATATGATGCAACGAAGGCAATAACGTGGCTCGATCAAACCATCAAGTTATCTGTTGAATTATTTTGTTTTTTCTTCAAAATGGATCGTTGCGTCCACTCGTAGGACAATGACATCGCACGTTCCGTACGATAAACCGACCTGGGCGCCACCAACTCTCACAGACTAGCCCACCTTCACGCAGTAAGCTCAACTTAATTGCTGGCTTATTAAAGCCTTACTGTTTTTTGCTACTTGCATTGTATTAGTCATTGACTTAGACATTCTGCTATGGAAATAGTCTTTTATTTTTTATCGACTTGAAAAATGTAAACTCTTGCAAGTATGTAGTAGACCGACTTTAAAAATATTGGACACAATTTTGTCCTAGGGCGATTTGATAGAGGGCAGCCCCATATAAACTTGAACAAAAATCCAGCTCAAAGGGTTCTAAAGTAGAGGATGCATGTTCTTGATATCGATTATTATTTTTAATGGGTGATCACTCTATTACTAAAAATCCGTTGTCCATTCGTCCGTTTGTCCGTTTGTCACTGAGCTTTATACCTTGAAGAGTAATAGTTAGATTCTAGATTTTTTACATTCGATTTACATTTGGTCAATATTCTATATCTTAATTACAGGATTTAAAAGTAGTATAGGTAAGTACGCTGAGAATTATTAGAAATAGTATAAAAATACTAGTAGTACTAAGATATAAATATACTTATATATAAAAATATAGGTATACAAAATATACTAAAGTATACAATTTTCCTTTTTCATTTCCTCAGAATATTCCTTAGTCTTTGAAAAATCATTTGTACTAAAGTCACGAAAGCAGGTGAAGGTTTTCATTGGACTTCGTTTATAATAAAATTTTAAGACATGTCCTTTTCAGAGTTACATCATTTGTCAAAGCGTTCAATGTTATATTGGCAATACATGACATGCGTCTTTATCTGAATTCAATTTTATTTTGTTTTCCAAACCTTGAACGTGCAAAGAAGTAATAGGAAAACAAAAAACTAAAGGATTATCCGACCACCCAACTTGTCGACTTACTGGCTCTATTATAAAGTAAAAAAAAATTGAATTAATAAATTTTATATTGACTATATAGTAATTTTTAATATCGTCAAAATAATAGAATAATAATTATATCTATCAGCTGATTTAAATTTTTATAACAGTGATAACCTTTGTAACCGTATAGTGACAAGAATGTGCGAAAATTGTATGCCTATTTAAGGACTATCTAATAATAAAAAGAACACACTATAGTACCGTAGATTTCACTTCGTGCAAACAGTTATTCTACAGAAAACATAATACTCCGTTTCCAAAATTCAAAGTTATAACACGGCACGGTTTGTACCTGAACACAAACAGGAATTGTTCAGTGCTAAGTAGTCTGCTTATTCTCTCACGCCTCGCACTTGACGCGTCGGGCTCGACAAAGTTTGTGATGAGGGCAACAGACATACCTCACCAACACAAACGTCATGTGTATTGGTACAAATACTAATTGGTAAAAGACCTTTTCAAACATAACATGAGAATTTTTACTCGGTAAATGGTAAAGTGGACATGTCTATTTGTCTTGTTATTTAGAGTGTGGGTGCCATGAGTTTGTGAGCCGAAGTTGAGAGCTCTTTAGTAAGGTAGCAAAAGATCGTTCGAACCGAGACTCAATCTGCGTTAAACGTTCCCTCGCCGTAAATTGTGGCATTATACCTGGCATTTGAAAACTTATAATCCGTATTAAGGAAAGGAGCGCAAGGAGCGATTTAAATGCTACTTAATGTGTATAAATGAGAAAAATACCTTTAGACGTAAACCAAGTGGTATTTTTATGATGTGTAGAGAAGACTTGACTCACACAAATAGTCCCAGGATGGTCTTTTCATCTTATCATTGCATTAAAATACATTTATGATTTAAGCCAATTGATCGGATTAAGTGAGTAGGGGAGTAGTATGATTAAACCTGCAAATACGTATACAATGCAATAAAAGATTTTTTAACGCAAAGTAATTCAAGCAAAGTAGGTGATGTCTTTCCCACGTATATTAGATATTGTGAATCTCGTTTCAATAGCTAGAGGTAATAACACATTAACAAGGCGAAATTTGGCACAGTGACGTCAGTACTTTCACGCCTTATACGAATCTGATTGACACGAAAGGAGATAACTATTGAAATAAAAAACTTAGACCAGCAAAAAGTTCAAGCTAAATAACATCATAACCTACATTCCATTGAGTGGTACCAAGTACCGATCGAGTTGTTGTTGTTGAATGTGAATTTTAAACAGATTTCACGTAGGGCCATATTCGTGTGATTCTCTTTTATCGGTCATTGTGGCCAACGTCGTGGCCCGGCTATATCTGATATTGATATTCAAGAGGTGACCGGCGCGAGGTTTCTTACGCACGCGGCTAGGGTCCAATAGGGCTATTTCATCGGAGACCAATTACACTCTCTTTGTAATATCAGTTTCTGTTGGCATTTCGAATACATTTTCGTTAAACTGCTACATTATTTCTAAATTAGCGTTTAATTACATAAACGTAGTGAAAAATTGCTTATAATAATTCACAACTTCATGCATTTCGAGCTGGATCAACATTTATGTTATTAAATTTAATTATGTTTTCACGAATTGCACGCTTTGATAGTTACACAATTGTACATGAAAATTGACTTCTGTTGATAAGGCTCATTGAATAAACCATGAAGTGATAGTCACGTTACAAAATTACGATAATAACAGTGAAACAGAAACGGTTTACGCGTTTTTGCGACATTTTTGTGGTTCAATAACGGTTTTTGCTCCTTGTAATGCTGCATGCCAACTCGTGGCAACGACCATATTTATACGAATTTAAGAATCCGTCACAATAAATGGAATATATATTCTTTTCCAACATATAGATATAAATTCTATAAAAGAATAATTTTATAAAGGTTTATCAAAGTACATAATAGGATTCATTTAATTGCATAAATCCATATGTAACGTTCGCGAGGATAGTAATGACGTGAATGGCATCATAGCCAGCTCGCGCAGGTCAATGGCACCTGCAAGCCCCAGATTCAGTTCCCCATAAGTTGCCATTTTCTCAGGAAGCGTCGGCGCGTGGCCCGCAACCGCGACGACGGCGAGCCGCAGCGCATTCTGTCACGCTGGACTCTGTGCGCGCATATCGACGCGCGCTCACATTAATGCACAGTCAGTCGAGTTTCTAAATTTTAAGGGCATTTTTGCTTTAATGTCTCCATTGCGAGCCATGTGTGAACATGAAAGCGCAGATTTACCGTACTGACTGACTCCGTTAAATTCCTTTTCACGGGTATAATCGCTTCGACGCTGCTAACGACCGGCTGCCTTTGAATACGGCGACGTCTTTGATATCCGTGAATGAAATGATGTTATTGGCCTTGCGTTTTTGCATTACAAGAAATAAAAACAAAATAGACATCAGGGCCGCGAGAGAAAAAACGTCTTCCAGCCATTTAGCTCCCGTCAACTAGCCGTGATTCCGCAACTAAAACGCGAAGATTAAACAAAGGAATCGGATATTCATCATTATTGATATGCGCTTCTCCGCCCGGCTTCACCCGTATGCATCAAATACAGAATATCATGTATGGTATGTAAGTTGTATTTGATATTCCTGTCAAGGTATTCCCGAAAATTCTGGAAAAAAAGTTGCATAAATGACTTATAGATAGTTTAGGATATTATAACCCGATTTAGATATGGAAGATACTTATTGTATTTTAATATCTAAACAACTATCAGAAACAATTACTTAACTACTTAATCAGATGAACACTTTTATGCTGCACGATTGCTTATATTAATAAATTATATTTCAAAGAGAATAGTAATCATTTAATTAATTTACTAGTGTTAGTTAGCATGTTATTCGTTCTTGCATATTATTAATGGAATTATAAAAGAGATATTTTAATAGAGAGCGCAATTGGATAGTAGGTAGTTTCTAGATAAGATTATGGGCCATCACACAAAAGATCCCAGGTTCGAATTCTAGGCTCCTGATGCTTGAACTTCCAATAATGGGCAGAGTGAGCCTGATTTAGATTAATTGTAGTAGGAATTATTTTTGAGACGTTTTATTTGTTGAGACTGAAAAAAATATACATACATTCGTACAATTCTCACAACGAGTTTTCATAACTATATGAAGTTAACGAATTCGCCCTGGCCCAGCTTAGCAAAATATGTCTTAAACTTCTTTCTCATTTTCAATATATTCTTAAAATTCTCTATTCTATTCTTTCCCAAATGTGCCCAACTGTAGGACAGTAACAGGTTGGTGATGATAATGACTAGGAAGATAATATTGTGTTCTTATTAATTATCTATTGTTATTTATTACGAGGTTAACTAGAAGAAGTTCAAGTTCATTACGTCGCCTTAGAGGTTTATCTCTTCATGTAAGCCAATTTTATGATTTTACAATAATATGTATAGTTTTACTAAATCTTGTATAAAATATGTATGATAAAAAGTATATTTAATAGTCACTAGTTACTAACTGCAAATAAAGCAGGAGCCCTGAAAAAATTAAGTGCAAGTCAGTGTCAATGTGTGACTTTCCGAATCTATACAGGTCCGAATTTTAACGATAATGTTATGCGCGTACGTAGAAAGTTATCTTTTTTAATTGTTCATTCAGACAGTACTGAATTCAGCGGTACCGCTGTCTTCTGCAGGTCAGTTATCCACCCCGTTAGAGAATAAATTATTTAAAATATATAATTTCTTATATACAAACTAAACTAAAATGGAATATTGTGCTTTTCTTCGGTTTTAGTATTTTTTTTTGTACTTTTATAATTTATCGAATGGTTTTTGTTCAATTAGTTTATATATTTGTTTTATATCATTGTATACTTTTATATTTATTAAATTAAAGTATTTTTGTTATATGCCTTTATTAATATATTCTTTTGACTAAATATGCTTCCGCTTTAAAATGTCCATTTAGAAGCATAAAGCAAAAATTAAATGTAGTTTTGGGATGAGTCGTTAAAAGTTGTAAGTGTCAAACAAACAAGCGTTACGTATCACCCTAAATGCTGTCTGCAAGCACTAAGGGTATCATGAGAGGGGTGGATGATGCGTCCCTCGGCGCAAGGAAAGGCGGAAGCGGAGCGGATAATTAGTTTTGAGTATGGTACAAACAGAAAGTCAGTATTAGAAGAACAACGAATTTTTTTTTTATTTCATTTGATTTTCAAAGAAAGTAAGTTCATTTTTACGAACTTTTATCTTTATAGTTCACTTCTTGTTTGAATGAAGAACGATTACAGGAAATTAACTCTGATATTAAATCTAAATTTTTATTAAAATATTGAGTTGTTTGATACTTTACTTATATTTTACAAAACATATTCTGACTTTATTGATAATTGGCATCGTTGAAAATTACTTTGAAGATTATTTCTTCCGTCTAATGTAAAAATATATATAGAAATGTAAGGAGGCGTTTAGCGAACTAGATGCTGGTACTAGAAGCGCATGCGATCCGCTCAGAGTTACGCAGCTTGGCCTTAAGGTAAGGGCGCGACGGCGGAACCTTCACCCTGCACTTGAACTCGCCTCGCCGCTGCACGCCGAGCGCCGAGCTTTGCGCAATCAACCGAATCGAAAGCGACGATTCGCACACTGCCGATTTATAGACAACCGACACACAACGCGTTTCAAATTAACAGACGTGGTCTTAATGGCTCCACTTTGCCACCATTAGCTCTAAAAACGCAAATTTAGCCGCGGTTCTCATGAGCAAAGTTAGATAAAAATACCTATCGTATTTGGACTGTATTGCAATGTTCCTGTAACTAATGTATTGTATAATTTACGCATCATCATTTACTATCGATGTCTTATTCTTCCACTGTTATGATATTATTCAAATATTCAATGCGAAAATAAGGCGATACCTATTTCATTTTTCTACACTTTATGTTACTGTGTAATGTGTTTTATTGCGATACGCATCAACGACAGTGCCTTATAACGGACACTAAAATGCGTCATTTGAGACGAAATGAAAAATCGGTTTTAGCAAACAAACTTACATATTTGTCGGAGTCATTTGTGCTATTCCTATTTCAGAATATTAAAGCTTGACATCTAACATTAAAGCTTGGACAAATTAATTGGAAGGGTTTATTTTAAAATTACAAACACGGCCTGACCGTAGTTGTGCCGATATAGTTGAATATAGTAGTTACCTATATTGGCACTTTATTTGTTTTATTATTAACGGTATTATTAAATAAATATACGTTGCAATTATATACAACATTTGTTTTAAATTTATTTAACAATTTCATATATAAAATGCAAACGCATAAAATTAATAGCCTTATATAATTATACATAAATATGGCTTGATGAATCTTTATTGCCTCTTATTGCATTGCGCAATGTTTATAGGTAATGAACAAAAAACTGAAGCGAACTGGGAAAAACAACTTGGCAGGATGGCATTCATTCGACACGCACTGTAGTGTAAAATTAAAAAATGTTATCTTGATTGTCACCTCATTTTACTTTTTTTAGTTGACACAGCTTGAAACAAGAAGACCGCCTTAATGGTCCTGGATTAGAATTAGGCGGAACTTTTTGTGCAAATAACCGGCGATCAATAAAAATGTAGCAGAATATTCAAATCCGATTAGACAAAGGAACCGCGAAGATTAAGATTTCATACACATTTAACGTCGAAGTCACGTAAAACAATGTTTCTGATAGGCAGAGTTGGTGATTTGATTTCAATCTACTTTGTAACTACAATCGTGAATGATTAGAGGTGGTGACTGTGAAATATTGGATCCGCCACGCTCGTTCTCGTGGCACGCGGTAACGTCGAATCCCTCGCGCAAACGTCCGCTATTATTGTATCGACACTTAACTAGCCTACAATTTTCTCAAAATAAATATGTTGTAAAAAATACTTTTATAATTAATACTAGCTGACCCAACAGACGTTGTTCTGCCATAAAAAAAATATATAAAAAAAATGGGGGTTGATGCTAGAAGGGTGAAAATTTAGGGTCGTATGTATTTTCTAATGCCGCATTATAAAA
>DWNR01001011.1:0-16561 GCA_018250455.1 Polygonus leo
ATAAGCACTTTTATTACAAAGTTAATTGATATAATTATTAGCTTGATAATAAAACACAATACAACTAATTACGAAAGTAATACTACGCGAAAAGCTTTCATTAAAGCTTCTAACCTTGATTTGTAAAAAAATCCAAACTTACCTCTAGATAGTAATTCCTGATTTTCATAATTTAGTTTTAACACAGTCTTTCAAAACACCAAAGTCCTGAAGTCCACTTTCACAATACACAACTTTAAACTTAAAGGTCCAATTTTAAAAACAATATAAGTCCAAAAATAGTTAAAAAAATGTTTACTACTCTACGTAACATTCATTTAAAATTAAAAAAATAAAAAAAAATATCTAATTTTTACTAGGGCTGGCAGGAAAAGCCGCAAATAAAAATAAAAAAGTTAGGCTAAGCGCGCGCCCCGTTCGAAACGGCGTCGAAACGAAACCTTGACGCACGTCGCCAGCAGCCGCGCGAGACCAACTGACGAGCAGATAAACATTCCGTCTTATCTCTATCATTTACATATGCGCGATCCAAAAATCAGTTTCCCATACAACGCAGGCTCCTTGTACTAATCATTTGCATAGCCAAAGAAATCGTATGCAAATTTAACCCATTGTCGTATTAAAATATCGGAATCGGCCTATAAATCGGTAAAACAGGTTTAATATATGTGATGCACCTTTGTTCGTCCAGATAGGATTAGGGTGAAGACCCCCGGGCCAGATGTCAATGTCTTGTATTGATCTTTAACCCATTGTAAGAATACGAATATCGGAAATGCGTTTTTTATAATGCGTCTGCGCATTTAGATCAGTTTTTTTCATAGATCCATTCTTGAGTTTCTTAATCTGTGAAAATAAAATGATTTCAAAGGATGCTAATGCCTCTTGAGAAATATATTTATAACGAGGTGGCGTGTTTGAATTATTAGTAGTTGGTAAATGTGTTTTTGAAGTAAATATTCTTAAATTATAAGATTTCCGTTGCATCACACGTTACACTTAGGTACTAATTTATTTATAAAAGTGTGTAGAAAATAATTTCCTCCTTTAACAGATTATATTTCTTTTATTTTTCGTTTGTTTTTAAATCTATAGACATTAACCAACTTTGTCTTGGTGAACTATTTTAAAGGATAAGTTATAATTTGGCAATAATAATAATAAAAATATATTTAAAAAAAAAACGGTTTCCAAGCCAGCGAATCGATTAAAAGTATCGATAACGAACTTATTAACACACGGACCCAATACTTGCCCTGTCGTGAGAACTACAAGAAATTACCAAAATTCTAATTATTATTCGCATATTAAGAAGCAAAACCGGCTTCCAAATAATATCGAATAATTATTGAAAATGCATATACTTATTTCATTACCATATTTCAGTCGTATAAATCATAGAACAATCGTAGGGGACACCTATCGAAGCAAACTGGTTTCTTTAATGGCGGCCCATTTTATTTTTTTTAATTTATTGACGCAAAGGGTCGAGAATTGATAGATTCTAATTATTTGCATATTAATTTTTAATGGGTTCTGTGAGAAAGTAACGGGTTATCGGAGGGTAGGTACATCGGGTTCCTACGCTTCATTACATTTGGGTATCGACAATCTTTGTATTTTTGTAAAATCAGATTGAGGCAAAGGTGAGATACAAGATGGTGCCAAAATATATTTTAAATTAAATAATATATATAAAATTTTGTATTATATATTTTTTTTAAGAAAGTTGAAGTAATATTTTTGTTTTTTATTTTATTATTTTTTACACATGTAAAATATACTTTTATATACGACATATTTTTGTTTTTTTGAAGTAATCAAAAAGATTAAGATCCTTATTATAGTGCT
Source organism: Polygonus leo (assembly GCA_018250455.1). Classification (NCBI taxonomy): domain Eukaryota; kingdom Metazoa; phylum Arthropoda; class Insecta; order Lepidoptera; family Hesperiidae; genus Polygonus; species Polygonus leo. The sequence goes on from DWNR01001011.1 coordinate 1,852, forward strand.
TATATTACTTTACAGAAATAAATGCAAAAACCTCAATTCACACTTATGGTTTCTAATGCGTTAAAATAAAAATAAAAAAACTCTTTAATTTTACATGTAACTGAGCTAATAATGTAAAGCTGATAATCTATAATCAGTATATGATTTAGATTAAAAAATAGATATACGGAGAATTTGATGAATATTATGAAATCAGTACTTAGAGGCTTGAAGCTACATAGAATCCAAAAAAAAGGCCATAAAATAACAATTGCTTTAATTGTGGCAACCTCACATAGCGGTGCGAAGCGTTGACCGGAGTTTGGAAACCGACGCCATACTACGCGCTTTTTAATTAATTATCATTTATCTGTATTATGATCGCTAGTTATGCGGGCCTGCACTCCAAATTCAACCTTAATATTATTGAAATAAGGTCCAATTCATCAATCAAACTCAACCTGCTTTTTATGAGAAAAAATATTGTTTCAAACATTGGACGGTTATTGTTCATATTAATACAATTTGAAATTAGAATTACAAGACACTGCCGTAAACCTTAATTTGAATTAACGTTCGAATTTTGTTAGGGTTCCATTTTCGAAACGGCTTTAGAAAGTTTTAATCGTCTAACCGTTTACGTATATTCGGCCAGTGAGTGATTTGTATCTAGAATTGCTAATTAGTTGCTCTGTATTTTTATGTTCGTTCAATTTTAATATTCGGCAAGTAATTGGCCAGTAATATAATTAAGATACTACTTATGACGTTAAAAATTGAATTTTAATTTATTTTTTGATCATCTAAACTACCTAAAGTAAATTTTAGTTAACATTTTACTTTTGAGCACATTACTTATTTAAATAAACTTAGCCATTGTTATTTTAAATATACGCTTTCAATATAGTAATCGTAATATTTCTAAACATAATATTGAACCCGAAATACGATATGAATCGTACCTGAGGTAGATCAGGAAATAGTTGCTACTTTTCAGAGTTAAAAAAATACTTATTTGTTTTTATTTGATCACGCCTTTATCTCAAAGGATATTAAGACTGGCTGGAGAGTATCTTACTATGCTAATTCCTCTACATACATACAGAAAATTCTTGGTTCGATTCCGAGCTAGGCAAATGGAATAACACTAGTATTTACTTATCCGATGCGACTGTTCATATTAGTAATAATCAAACCCCATTATCAAAAGCTACAGAACCAAAAAAAATCAAAATGTTTTAATTTTCATCGGGTAATTAATTTCAAAATTCGGGGTCTCGTATCGGCGCCGCCCGTTCTGGTACACTTGCCTTCGTTAATTGTTTAATTAATATAATAATAATGCAGATAACATTTTTATTAGGGCTATAGGGCTGATGGTTGGGTAAAGCGAGGACGGAAGGGAATAAAAAAATAAGGCGTTCTGAGCCCTTTCTTGTGAGTACATAGAAAAATTGTGGAGTTCTACAAGGAGGTAACTTACTCCTTTGAAGTTTTCTATGTAAAGCTAATCAAAGTACAAGAGTTTTTTTGACTTGGTCATGAGCTGACGTTCTTACTTTTTATTGATAGCAACTCTCTCTCTCTGTCAGGTGACAGAGAGAGAGGCTCGTGCTGTTCTACCGAGGAGGTTCCTCGACCACCCTCATTATCCGACGAGAAGCAATACTTGTGTTTCGGTTTAGAGAGCGACAGCAACGCATTTATGGTCAAACTTAGGTACGATTCAATCGTACTTGGAGATGATTACTAATGTCCATAAGCGGTAGTTACGTTTGCAAAAAAAAATGTATTTTTTTAATGACTACATGCTCGTTTGCTACTTTTATTCGATAAAAATGTCTTATTAATAAAAATTGTGGAAAGTATTTGCGGCATCGTTGATAACCCTAGTATTTTTCGAAATGTTATGGTTATCACACATCAAATAACAGGTTTTATTAGCTAACCACCGAGTCGATGCCATGTTTTCCCAAAATTCGACCGGAAGTGCGTTCACTAGATTTCTAGTTTTTATTAAAGTTTTGTTATCTCTTCATTATAATACTAACGGAGTGTTTGGTTATAATTAGAAAAGGTAAATATGTGTAAGATTTTTATGTTTATTAGATTTTAGATTTAAAATAAGAACACGATTTTAATACTTTGGTTTTTTTTGTGAGTTTGAGTTGCAATTGATTTTCTTAATTTTTTTATTTGTGAGTCGTTAAATTGTCACTACTACAGAATTTTAGCAGTAATTCAAATTGTATATTTTTTTCTGAAATTTATTTGAGACAACATAAAGTTTATTATGAAATCATTAGAATGCTCATAACAAATAGATTCTCTGCAAGCGAAAACAAAAATATTTCACGATTTCGAATATTTCCGCCATAAAATCAGCTGAAAGATTTTTAATCTGTCTTCAGTCGATCGCGCAAGGAAACGTTTAGAAACACCCTACGAGACTCAATGCACATTTAAATTGCCCTTTCCGAACAAAACCTCATTATTTCCGAACGAAACCGCCATGGAGGCAATAAATATCGTAACGGCGCGCATATTTCAAAACAAGAAAAAATAACACATAAAATTTCTTAGCCCCACGCGTCTAATGCCGGGGTGCGTCTCCATTCTACTTCACTTATAGGTTATTAAGTGACGTCACGTGACGTATTTGAAATTGTGTGATTTTTCAAAATTAGTATAAGAAGAAGAATGGTTTATATAAATTTGTGTAGATATCGAATGGTAACTACCTGGTAGTAAGAACTAGTATGTACTTACATACGAGGCAAACATCTTAGTCCAACGCATCTATGGTCCAAGTTAATACGATTAAATGGTACTAGGGGTTGATTACTCAATCGACGGCAGTTACCAATTACTATTAGGTGGACTGCATGCTCGTTTGCTACCTTTTTACGATAAAAAATACCGATGTTCCAAATTTAAATATACAATTTAAATTCAATATTTTAATAAAATAAAATATTAATTTTATCACTAATTATATTAGTTATAATAGATTCATAATAAAATTAATTCAAACCATGCGTCTCTGCCGCTTCGTCTGTTTTCGTTTACCTGTAAACAATAAAAAAACACGTTAAGTCTTATGTAACATATTACAATGCTGATTTCAATAATTTATTAAATTGTAACTTAAAATAAAAGCTACTTTGATGAATGGTTATACGTGTATATTAAAATTTATTTTATTATAAAGTAAAGTAGATAACGGCAAAATAGATATAAAAAAACAACAGCAGATATTCTTTTTTCAAACTCCAAAATAGTACCCAAATGTCGTGACGGACGACAATGGACACGCATACATTCCCGCGCATAGATTTTTGCATTATTTTAGTATGCAAATGTCTTCAGATAGGAGTCACTGTAAGAGCAATTTAAATTATTTTTTATGACGCTCCAGAGTATTGAGAGATCGTAAGTAAGGATGAGACTTCGGAATTGACTTTGAACGAAGACTTTGAAAATAATGTATGGATTCTTGTGAATTTTTTATACGATTTATTGTCTATGATCTTCGTGTGTAATTTGAAATTTGAATTTTGAATATGTGCTTATGGAAGCGTATAAGAGCGTTTGATTTTTTTCTTAGATGTATCCCCGTCTTATTAGATAGATATATTTTCTTATTTGAAAGTGCCATAGACAATTTTATATTCTATGTTTTTTAAATGATATTTTACGGACTGTCTATTCGAAAAACTATAATAGACAATAAGTAGAATTATATTCTTGTTAAATGTTAGTTTACTGGTTTTAAAATTGTAATGGATTTTTTAAAATAAGAATTGCGAGAAACTAAGCTCTACCGTAAATCAATTGAAATGCTAACGACTCGGCTAGTATTAAAAATATTTATGGGTACAATGACTACGACCCTGTTTTACACTTAGCTATTAAAAAAACATTTAGCATAAAAGCGAATCCATGTTGCAACTACTAAATTATCTTCCCTGTTTAATTCTGAACGCTTCCGAAATGCGCGAAGGAAAAATCTGATTAGCTTCGATGATATATCGCCGAGCATTCCGCCTTAGTGCCTTAATTTGAATATTAGACGCGTTATTGAAAAGAAAACTTTCGCAACGGCCTTCCCCAAGCTTTTAATGGTTATTGCCTTCCCTTGCTATCTTGTTTCCGAACGTTGAAAAAAAATTAAAAAGTAAACACACCTCAGGTGTTCGTTCCCGCCACTTTTTAAATAAATTCCAATTGCGATTCTAACAAATCATTTAAACATTTTGTATCTGTATCGCTTATCGTCTATTTGGAGCGCGTTCTTAATTCGAACGCGCAGTTCGAGTATCGAACGGAAGCGGATACGGTACTGATTCTAATTTCAAACGAAACATCGCAATGTATTGATAAAATTTTGTTGGACAACGTCGCCATTATATTGAACGGAAATTTACGATAATGATTTATAATAGGTCGCTGTGATCGTCCCTGTAATAACTGTCTATTGTTATTTATATCGTAGGTACCCTTTAGTACAATTATGTTTTAGCATGAAATAATAATTTATTTGTTCATCTATTATTACTTATCAAACTCTGTAACTGACACTGTCACTATTAAATGTGTATGAAAATTGAATTGGAATCTATTAAATAATTATTTCTAATGTTTTTTGTTTGGTATCATGGTAGAATGACATATTCTAATGGGTAGAGTCAAAATGCTACTAAGTATTTAAAATAATGTTTTTATTTATTATTGCTCTTACAAGAAGGTATTATTAATATCGTAACATTTAATTTTGTCAAATGATGTCATGTATTCAAATAGACATGCAAATTTCACTTGCGATAGTGTGTAGATGTACTAACCTTACATCTCTACGCACGTGATGTGGATGCGTTCAATTTTAACTTTACAAGGATCGTGTCACCGGCGCCATACTGTTTCTGTTTTGGCGCGAGAACTCATAAAACACGATTACCGGTAATGTCGGATTCGTTCGTTCTGACGCGATATTACTTTTATTTCATATTGGGGTTCCGCACAATGGGGCAGAAGTGAGAATGATTGACAATATTTTTTTATTACATGTCCCATCTAATTTTGAACGCCACGCCATCTTGTGACAATAGACAACTGGCGGGCGGGTGTCTATGCAAATATGATGATATTTCATTACTTTGTAAAATTTGAACGGTGATAAAATAAGAAAGAGTCATATTTGATCCCAAATATTGAGTAGGTAGGTAGTGTTTTTTTATGACTGACTTTATTAAAGTTTATTGTTCTTATCTATACATATTATTAGACATCACTTCATATGAGTTACTTGGTAAATTATGCAATACATAGCGTTGGACAAAGAATGGTGCCCAGCGGTGAGGCTTAAAGTCTTTCATTAAACTAAATATTAAGAGAACAAATGCATATGATTAAAATTACAAATATAAACTTAACATTGATAAGATAGCTAAAAGGCCGAAAGCACAAACGAAATAAAAACATTATTACGAGGGCAGTATTCGAATTTAGACCACATCAGAGCCATAATTCGAAAAATTAATCAACACAAAACCATTCAATTCGAACATAAAAGCGTCATTTTTTCCAAGACATGTCTAATCGTCGCATCTTAGCACCGAACCTTAAAAGACAACAATGTTTGGGACGTCGTTACTCACACAATCGCTCCATTATTCGGGATCGGTGGTATCGGGACATCTCGCCACTTCCGCATTACGTGTTATCTTTAGTCTGTCTCACCACCAGCGAGTATAGAGCATTTGGGTTTAGAAAAAAAAATGGTGACATTGACATTGACACTTAAGTATTGAGAATTTATCTTGATATATTCTACTGCGTATTAATTGATTGTAGACTACAGTAGTAGGACATTTTAATAAAGATACAGATTGTGGTTGTTCATAGCATGTAATTTATTAATATAAAGAAGCAGGTTAGTTTGTAGATTGGAATACAAATAAGGAAAATTTGATAAAAATAAGATAAAAGTAATAAAAAAAACATATGAAAACTATGATATATCAGGAAAGAGGTTAAAGTTAAGTTTCATTTTATGTTATTAAAGTTCAAAAATAAAAAAGTGAAATGCGTAACTACCTAAATCCTACCTAAATCTTAAGTATTTTTATTTAAGTTGTAACTTATTTATTACAAACTATACTATAACCTCTGATTCTTTACATTTCTTTATACATGGCCAAATAATCGCCACATATCTAATTTTATCGCGAAGCGATAAAATTAGTTCGTTGCCAGTGAGACGGTGCCACAAAAATGTGTTCAGAGAAATGATATATTTGAATGATTTGAACAAAGCGCCCACGCGATATGTACCGTCGAATTACGTATGCTAATACGAGGACCTTCAGACCTCCCGCGTCAACTGAAATCAATCGATTATGTCATTATTATGGATGATATTCTCGATTGTCTGGGCTGGCTGCGACGCCCGTTTAAGTTTTGTTACTTTTACTTTTGGTGACAGTTGAGTTTTAACCGACTTCAATAAGTTCTCGATTTCTTTGGAATGGTCCCTTATAAATTTGAAAATAAATTTAATCGAAATGCAATTTTTAGATTTTAAGCTATTATTATAGTTTAGTTTTGTAAAATATTCAAAATAAAATATTGAATATTCGTACTTGCAAAAAATATGATATAAAAATGTATCGTTCACACTTTTTACATCTAAATAGTTCTTAAAAAAATGGACGAAATTGTACTAAAGTCCTGAAAGTATATCATAGATTGGCTGTCGCGTGCAAGTGACTGTAATTTTGTTGCAAAACTTAAGATATCTCCACACTACAGTGTAAACAAACCGTCGCAATCAACCCGAATCCAAATCAGAAATTCAAATATCGAACCATAAATCATCACTTCAAAACTATCGATCGCGTTCGATTCGAACGAATCAAAAATTCAAATGCGGGCACAAAGGACGTGTCACCTAATGAGCCAATAAGTTCCGAGACAATGCGCGGGCGTGAAGCACAAAAGAATATTAATGCAACACTTATTCAAATACGGGAGATACATATTCAATAATTTGGTAAGTGCGAGACGCGTCGCAGAACGAACGTGCGTGAAAGAAAAAAATGTACGGATTTATTATCTGCGGCAGAGTTGTGGTGACATAAATATTTAGAATACATTCAACAATTTAAAAAATTAATAATTATGAAAAATTGATTGCAAATAGTAATTATTACAAAAAATTAAAGTTATAATGTCGTTATCTTTTCTGGCGTAAATTTAGGTATTAAATTCATTATTGTGTTATGAAAATTATTTTCGAAGAATAGTTCATGAATAAAATGCAGAGAGCATATATGGTTCAGGACCATGCGGCGCGGGACCCTAATTATCTTGTCGTTTAATTTCAATGGCGACGCGACAAACTTTTTTTAGGTATTTTGAATAAGCATTGTATTTTTAAATCCCTCACCTTTAATTGTCGTGCTGTATTCAAATGTGGATCTTTTTTTTAATTTATTAATTTTGTTTATGATTTTCGTCCCCTCACGCCACTTCCGGTGCTGTCAAACGTCATGAATGGCGGCAATGACGTTGGACGCGCGTTTGCGCGGGAAATCGACTTTTGTGCATTTGTTCATTTTGACTTATTATTTATTGTTGTAAATCAGGACTTTTAGGAAGGTCGAATATGCTGAGTTACATATTGACTCCAAGCTGCTTTTTGTTCGTAGGGGCTCGTTGTTTTTTGATATGCTAAATTTGGTCATAACTTTGTTTTTTACATAGAGAAAAGAGTAAAACTTTGCTTTTCTTTTTAAGCCATACTTGGATAAAATTAAATAATTTAGTAAATTATCTAAAATTAGAAGTTTTCAACACATTTAGCCCTCATAGGACATGAATTTGTGAAGAATCTGGATTCTAGTTTACGCCCTTAACCGTTTAACCTACGTTTAATCAGAAGACCTTGTTCAAAAGCTTTGTTCATAATTTTGATTGTTTAATATAACAAATCAAATAATTAGACCATCTCCACTAAAGATCTCACTCTGATAAAACTTATACAATTAAAAAAGGATCAATTCGTCTACATTGTCTATGGTATACCTTACCCTATCAAACCGCGCCAGATTTTGACAAATGCCACCAACACATCACCATTAGCGGTTGATATCCAAAAAGCCAAGATGCCGGAATTAAAACCGTGAAACAAAAAAGGCAATCAGCTCGATCGGGACCAGGAATTATTATTATCGCCGGCGTATTTCTTTGTCTTCGCCTAATGAGTTTTTAAGTCGATTATGGCAATTTTTCATAGAAATCGCCTTAGTGATGTATCGCTGGAATCAATCACTGTTGAACACAAATTGTTCTTTGTGCTATCGGCAGTGAGTGGATGAATGAATGGTTTTTCTTCGTTCGTTCGTTGGGTTTGTTCGACTTGTAGTTAGCTTTGTCGTTGCGTGTTTGTGTTGTGTTTGTGAGTTTTAAAATGTCACCGTTGTTTTATGGAAACCTATAAGTATGTTTTAGTAGGAGTATTTGTACCTGATGGTAAGTGGTCATTGCCACCAACGGGCATTTGTAATGTAATCGAGTTTACCAAATGTTATCCAGAACACAATTTTTCTTGAGTTGGTTTTGAAAAAAAAAATCAAATTAATTTTTATCTGCGGCCTGTGGATTCGAATCCAGACCTCTGCAGACAGGCCAGTACGAAATAAAATGATTGAAAAAATGTAGGTACTTACCTACATTTATAAACTTAGCCGTCTATCAAACTATATTCATGACATGAATGCCATTGTTTTGTTACGAAACAAAATGCAATGGGTTGCCATTATTCAAATCATTAATCGCTTTTTCACTTCATTTGTAATAAATATTGGGGTTTTAATTTAAATCAGTAGGTACTGACTCATATATTAAGTATTAGATAAATATACCTAAGCAATATGATGGTACTGTTTCATAACTTATTATATAATTATCATTTTTATGCATTTTCAAAGAAACCAATAAACGATTTTAATAATGTATTTAAGCAAATCCTTTTTCTTTTCCTTTTATTGTTTACTAGCTGACCCGCGCAACTTTGTTTACGACATATAAGAGAGAGTGGGTTATATTTTCCCCGTTTTTGCAACATTTTTCGTTGGTTAGCTTCTATTGATCGTAGCGTGATGTTATATAGCCAGTAGCCTTCTTCAATAAATGGACTATTCAACACAAAAAGTACTTCAACCAATAGTTCACGAGATTAGCGCGTTCAAACATACAAACTCTTCAGCTTATATAATTAGGTTTGTTTTTTAAATGGTCATTTCGTTTTAATTTCCGAACGAATTGAATGTTAGGCATTCAATCGACTTTACGTTGACCGCTGTTTTTGTTTTAAATTTTGTTCTTAATTCGAACAGCATTGTAATGCCAACTGAATCCAATTCGATTATTCGCTATTCAAATAGCTTTATTGTTTTAGCGCGGAATTGTTCATGAAACTCAATACGAATTAACGGCAGCGATTTGAAATGTCAACGTTCGAATTTTACTTTTTTTAACGACTGGTTTGTAATTTGAAACTGGCTGTTTACAAAAGGTGTTAGCGATAATACTAGTTGTAAATTTTCGTTCACATTTCGTGTTTTGTTTTAAAACTACAACTAAATAAATGGTGTTTATTGTTTGCTAAGTTAATAATTTGTTGGGTTCAACAGTGATAGAATTAGAATTTTCATTTATATACACTTTTTTATGGTTTATAGGTAGCAAACAAGCTTCCAGTTCTCCTGAGTAGGTAGTAGTTGCCGTCCATAGTTAAATATCAACCCCTAATACGACTGAAGTATTACTGGAGTTACTCTTCTTAAAATAAAATTATTACACTCCGAACGAAATGCAAGAACTGAAGAATCGAAACAAAATTCCGTACCGTCCGTACGTAAGGTTAAGAGGCGGGGTGCTATATCTTTGCAGTCGGACTGTACGAGTTTTATGAAGCCAATTAGATTCGTAAAGAAGACAGATACTGCCAAATCCTGAAGAATAAGTTCAACTGCTACGAGTCTACCTTACCTGCCTTTAAAGCAGCACAGCGGTAACTGCCCCAGTCCAACAACAAAGAGTTTCAGCTACAGATTTCTAAGAAAACATAAGTGAGGCATGAATGTCGAACCTTATATTCACATAAGAGCAGGGCGTGCCCACCGCGGACACGCCTCGGAAAAGCCTTCGGTTCTTATCAATACAGTCGTTTTTCCAATACGAGTATCGGTTCGATCGAAACCGAACGCCCTCACTATCTTCAAGATATCGAGAACGCCTTCTTAAAAACTCTCGAACCCCAACTCGACCTAAACACGCTACGATAAAGCTCAGTTTCCTCCCGCGGCGGCCTCGTAAAACATATTGATGTGGTATCGGTTTTCCATTAGCGCGTACACCGAAAATTCGACTCTATCGTCCAATGAGAAGAGCCGAAATCGTGTGTGGTGTACGAGGAATGTATTGACGTGTTATCGGAGATGCGTTTGTCCTGCTCGCACATATGGGCTGCTGATATGTGCGTCCCTGTCGACGCGAGATGAAGACGGCCGCTTTCTTTGTTCGAATGTCTGCGCAATTCTTATCACAGGCAATAATATTTCTTTATGCTCGTTTGGTCCATCGTATGACCAATATTGGTGACTGTTTTTGCTTCAGAATCTTAGATTTGCCTTTTGGAATGCTGTTACATATTATTAAAACCTTCCTTCATAATTCTCCCGGAAGCAATTTTTTTTTCGGTTTTGAAGAGGCGTGGTTGCTTTATACTAACGAGGCGGATATCTTCGTCCTCAGGGGTAGCATAACATCTGTGGTGTGGTGGTGTGGATTTGGAGTTGATAACAAAGCCTAGTAAGCGTTAGTAACCATCGTTGTCGGGTGGAAAGCATGCTCGTTTGCTACCTTTATACGATAAAAGTAATCTTTGTTTCGGTTTACCTAAAATATGTACAAAGTAGACATGTGTTGGTTGTTTGTCTTGCTTCTATCGATTTTTCGACTATACGACGTACTTTTACGAAATGCCTTCTAAGAATTCTTGAACGAAGCGCTCGACGTAGATACGTAGATGTATCTCAGTATATGTAGATTACGTAGATAAATGTAGACCTTTTGCTTTTGTTTATTTCGTTTAGATTACAATTTACTATTTCTTTATTATAAACAGATGATAGGTATATATTACATCTTCCTATTCACAATGTTTTCATTTCGTATCGATGAGAAGGGATCTATAGATATAAATATATAGTATAAATATGTATATAGATATAAATGAAACAAAAGGATTCTGCGAAATTGGTAGAACTGGTAAAATTCAACTGAAGATGGTATATCTTCAGTTGAAGCATCATCATCATCATTGTACTCGGTAAAAATATAAAATGTTGGTTACCGGCTATACTTACGAGGCGAAAATCTTAGTCCTCAGGGGTACTAATAATCTGTCGGATTTAAATCGAATTAAGGGTTGATTACATATGTTTTTGTGTATTTATGTCTTACCAGTAGGTGGATTGCATGCTCGTTTGCTACCTTTGTTTCATAAAATAAAATCTGCTGCCGCGCCCTTCAAATCTATGTATCAAAACATACAATATAATAACTCATATCTTGCTATATTTTCGTAGATCTCTAAGTAGATTTCTTCGTAGATTTATTTGATTTAAACAAACTTCGTAAATTAAATTAAGATAACCCTGTGAAAATAAAGTTAAGGGATAAAAATATATCATAACAGATATCTTATTTGGTCGTAAAATCCAAAATGCTTGATATAATAACACCCATAACTCTATCTATATGTCTAAGTAACTTCCTAAAGCCAAGCGTAGTAAGTCCAAAAAATAATAAATTCAAAATATCAATTTTAAACGTCGACTTCGGATGCATTTTGTTGTATTACGACCGTGGACGGTTAAACGATGCAGCGATGGAGAAAGATGGTCCCAAAACTGTTCTTCCATTAACTATAAATTATAAAAAGTCCCATTTACTCATAAAATGTAGTTAGTTAAACACTTATTATAAGCTTGACACTTCTTAATACGCTTTGTTTTTCACCACAGATACGCTCAAACTCGCCTAATAAAATGTCTTCATATACATAAAAACTACCCAAAGTCGTCGACAGACAGACGTTCAACACTCTAATCGTCAGCAGTGAAACATGTCCCCAACAGGATATTTTCTTAAAGAAGTTAATGTGTTATTTCGATTCTACTGAAAATAGCTTCTCAAAACAAAATATGATACATGTGCGTCTCAATCGAATCTTGTTGGATTTTTTGTGATTTATTTATATTATGATCACGGATAAATCTGGTGTGGGGATAATTAGAGCTGTATTAATGGTGTTTCTATGTTTATGTTATCATAAAATATCATGGTTCACATTCGAATACGGATTTTCGTGTTTATGATTTCGGTTCGAATATGGCTGTTTATGGTATTTTATTATCATCTTTAACTTAAAAAAACTTTGGTTTTTGTTTATGTTTTACTTCATATATAGCGATGCGCTATACTGATATTTAGTATACATTTAGGTTTTATTAATATCAATAGAATTTTGGAATAAGACTCGATAGAAATTTCAATCAAAAATGTCACTTATAAGACTTGAAGGTGACTCTTAAATGACTAGGTGAGTGACGAAATTTCGTCCATTTTGTATTTATGTTCAATATTACAATCCTTTATTATAGTACCAATCCGTTCCTTAAGTAAAAAGTTAATTAAGTCCATAATAGCTTTAATCGTTTTTGCAGCTAACTGTGCACCCTATTAGTTAAATTAAGCCATATTGTTATTGGATTAGAGTTTAAAATCTATTATCCCAGATTATAAGTTCGATGGCTGCGAGGAGTTTTTGCTCTGTAATCGTATCTACGGGTAGTTAGTTCAATCATCTTTATTGCCAATAGCCCATTCAGTCGCCACAATCACGCTCCGTCCCGCAACTTTGTACGCGTGGGATTTAAACAGTGGGTATCAAATTTAAAACTTACATTAGGATAAACGCACCTAGTTATTCAGAATCCGATGAACACTATAGAGCGGGTCTATTTTAGGCTTAGAAAACCTTAAGAGCTTTCAAACGACTCTGTACGCAAATCTACACATATTAAACTATCAATAGTTATTCAGTAATAGCTATCAATCATAACTGAAAATTTGATCTTTGAAAGCCATGACTTTCTGGTAATAAAGTTTAGAATTATCGAACTAGTCTGGCTTCGTGCTCGTCAGCAAGTGGCCTTTGGAAACTATGTCTGCAGTTCACCGCATTTAGGATTAAAATTCTGTGAGTTCGATAAATATACTCACAAACCATATTGGTATCACTGACCACTACAAGTAAGTTGCAATGTGGTATTAAATTTATTTTTACCTATTTTTATAAGAAGTTTTATAAAACATATCATAGATCATAGATAGCTATTCACACAGGTACTACGATCACGTTACTTAGTATGTATATATTTTGAAAATAAATCAACTGATACCCGATATCCCGGTGCATACAAAGTAGGTTGCTATCGTCATTATGCGATAGTCGGTTCAATTCAGTCATAACATTAATAAGCAATATCCGCTAACCTTTCAACAGATTGCACGTGTCATCTGTGGTGATCTAAAATGATCACTATATTTAACTAATAAAGGTTTATTTCGTTTGTACGCAGTAACAATTTATGATTTTTATGGGTTGAGGCCTTTTGGTCCTCGATCGATGAATGCGATCAATCGTACTTAATTGAATATGTCGCGTGGATTATCTGAGCGGATGACGGGCAAGCGTTCTAGTGATTTCGAATAGATTTTTGTTTGTGGAGAGTAGTTGCTAATATTGCTAATAATTTAACCTAACAATTAGACCACATGAATATTTTTTTTGTGTCAAATGTATAAGATACCATTCGCATATCCGCCTATCCGCCTGATAAAAATGAATTATGAAAATAAGTTCATCAAAACCAATAACATCGAATTCCTTACACATGATAAGAAAACGAATACTGAACATACTCCAGCTCTCAATGTTTTTAGATAAAAATAAATATAAACTAAATAGCGACTTAACCACATTTTTGTGTGTCAATGGTCGCTATAGAAAATACCCTAACTCACCTAGCAAGATGTTTTATTTACTATTTTTGGACAGCAAAGCCTATAGTCTGCCTGATTTAATAAAATAAATAAGACAAGTTTGAATCATGACTTCGATTTACATTTGCTATGTGAAAACAGGATTATAAAGCTAGGACAATTTATGGATAGACTCAATTACCACTAATACAAGTTGTCGAACATATTTAACCCAAAGCGCTCCCGAAATGAACCTCTAGTTAACTAAACGGGAACTATTGACCCTCATTACGGGTTTACATCAGTGATCCCGGATTATCCCGATAAAACACCTCTTGACCGTCGCCTGGACCCCAATGATTTAATAAGCGATTTTCTTGAACATGACATTTTAATGCTGTTGGGTTCTAATGCGGTAGCTTCTTCAGTATAATCAATTTAGGTTATTCGGCTTAAAAACAAAAAATAATACAAAGATGTTAATTTTTATACTGTCCAGTTATGTATGTCCATTTTTTACTCGAAGGATTCCTTATAAGGAATCATTCTTAGTGTCATTTATTAAAAAAATAATCAAATCAAATCAAAATTCATTTATTCAAAGTTGGTTCCTTTA
>DWNR01001012.1:0-16559 GCA_018250455.1 Polygonus leo
CGCATCCAAGATATACAATCTCATCCACCTGTTCCAACACTACATCATCAACCACTACTCTTACATCTGTTCTGAACTTATCTCTTTCAAACACAAGTATTTTAGTCTTTTTCGCATTCAACTGTAAGCCCAACTTAACTTTGTACCTTTTTTTTTTTCATTCATTTATTGACTTGTATAATAATTAATGGTTCGAACAATAAGAAACCTAAACACAAAAATAATAAATATTCATTCTTCAACCTTCAAAATCGAAGTCGAAGTGTTCCGCGGATCAGTTCACAACTGAACTTGCAAAATCGCTAAAAAAATTATGAGATATTATTAAATTCTTCTCAACTATGAAATTTCACATACCTGCTATATTTAAAAGCCCACATGAAAAATGCTATTCTTGATCGAAGGAGCAAAAGCAAAAAAAAATCCGTTCCCTTTTTGACACATACATTGCCTCGACAAAAAATTGGCCGCACAACATTAGTACGAGACTCATAGCTCTTATCTTTTTGA
The DNA here is from genome assembly GCA_018250455.1 of Polygonus leo. Taxonomy (NCBI): domain Eukaryota; kingdom Metazoa; phylum Arthropoda; class Insecta; order Lepidoptera; family Hesperiidae; genus Polygonus; species Polygonus leo. Next base: position 511 of record DWNR01001012.1, read on the forward strand.
CAATATACTGATTACTGACAGGAGGCTGATAGTTTTGAGCTATGCCGATGCTAAATGTGTAGGTACTTAATTTCATGAGGCCAATGACACAAAGTAAGACTATTAAGAATTTTCAGCCCATTTGACTTTGGCCTTTGAACCATTACAGACCAACCGGAGTTTATTGTCACAATTTCAATTTTACGTGCTATTGCTGTACTATAGTGTTGTAGATTATTTACACCGATAGTTTTTGGTTTAGTTCTCTTGATAGCGATTAGTTCAGTTTGGTAATATCGATAGTATCGCTGTTATCAAAAGTATCGATTGTGAAGAGCTAACAACTCAGCCGATGCGTATCGATAATACCATACAGTATACCTTTAGTACTGTTTAAAATTATTTAAAAATCTTGGTGTGTCGAACTGAAGTACACTCAATCGTGTAAAGTTTACCTATGCAAACAAAAAAAATGGCCTATACATAATAATGGAATTTGAAATGACTTTGCAAACTTTGAATATTAAACATTATAATCTCACCAAGTTTTTATTTGAATTTTATTTTGCTTCGTAATATTTAGTATTGAATTTAATATAAAAATTATATAATATATTACAAAAAGTTATAGCTAGTACAGATCTCCCAATTTTCTTGTAAGTTATTACGTCTTTTCCACTTTCCTATCCATTTTTATAAATTTGTCATTTTAATATATTTTAATATTCTTACACATTCATCATTATTTGAGCCTTTGAGGCTAAATTTGTAACTAAAATCATGTTTGTCTTTATTAGAATATCATTTGTATTTTTATGTTAAATAATACAATAGTCACTTGGTAACACATATTTTATTTATCAGACTCGAAGTCTTGCGGCATATTTTCGATAATTTTTCTCACTTGCATCGCCACAATTAGATTGTCTGTACATATACTGGTAACGTCATAAGGAGGTAGAATACTGACATTCCCAAATAATATCTTTGTTTCTGACTCTGCAATGGGAAGTAAATTTCTTTTGAACCAAGACATCAACCTCTCCTTCTTCTTCACAATGTCTTCTAGTGATGTACTTGTGACTTTCCTCTCAGGTGGTTTGAAGTTCGGTAATGGATGAATTTCAACTACATCTAAAATAGCATGTCCTGGGATAACATTAACTGTATATGAATCTTCCTCTGGTATTAAAAGAATAATGCTGAAATACAATAGTTTTATTTTAAAACACATAGTAAAAAACAATTATTTTTTAATACCACGGTTTTTCTTATAGTAAATGAACTAAACACAACAGTATATTTGAAGTGAAAACTTATAGCCACATTAAACAACTCTAGATAGTGAAAAATTCTTTGAATTCAGATCTGCAACATGGTAGTCCTTAAGATATATCTATAGTTGTGAATATAACTATAGACATACTTTAAACACAGTTAATGTGCATACAACTTCCTACATTTTTTTTTTATTATTTTAAATATTCATATTGATATTGGCCTTTGAAAATTTTATATTATGTATCTTCAAATACTTAATTTTGATTGATGTTGATAATTTAAGTTAGTTATAAGTTTTCAATTGTATCAACAGTCCCTATGACAGTCAAATTTTTGACTACATTTTTGTTTTACAGTAGATATATATGTAACTAGCTGTACCCGCGGCTCCGCCCGCTACCCCTCCTTTTAGGGGTTGAATTTTTATGGCCTAAAACACGGCCGGGGATCGTCTCGACACATTAGTCAAGTTGGCATGAAAATCCGTTAAGCCGTTTTTACGTGATGCGCGGTCAAATAAACAGAAAAACAGATAAACAGACAAAAATTCTAAAAACTGTTGGAACGTGGTCTGTTATCGATCCTAAGTATCCCCAGCCAACTTTTTTTTTAATATAATCCATGTACAGACTTTCGACCCTCTTTAGCTTTATTATATGTATAGATGATCTAAGACAGTTCATTGATATTTGATTCTAGTTGAATGTGGCTAGATAGCAAAATTATTTAAGTTTTTTCTCATTCTTTCTCAAGGGCAGCAACACATTTGTAACCAACCTGATATAATGCTGACATATTTAGCGTTTATTACAAATGGCCATGGGCAGCAGTGACATCCAGCTACCATCAGGTGGATAAATGCTACCTATATAAGACAAAAAAGTACACTTCACTTTTACTATGTGACTTATATTTTAAGTTCTATAGAGACAAAGGATGGAATCAAAACTATTTTACATTATCATATCCTAGTACTTAAGTAAATTATATGTATGTTTGTTATATTTCCACTGTACCTAGACGTGAAATAGAAAGAATATATGAAACTGCGTACCTGTATTGATCAGGATCGATAGAATGCACAAACCCATCGAATGCAATGTCCTTTATCAATTGAACTTTTACATATTTGTTTATAAGTTTACAAAGTTCTTCGACATCTTCTTTTAAGGTGCTATAGTTCCCGTTACTATTAGTAGATTGTATTTCCTCCATAGTAATAATTTATTTATTTGCTATTAATTGTATTAATATAAACAGGTTTAACTTAAAATAATATTACATTTATAAAAATAAACATGCGATGTCTAAACGATTGTATTTATTTGTCTATTGATAAAAAATACCAAAGAGACATAAATTGCGTTGCTATTTATTTACTCTGTTCACAACATTGGAAATAATTGTTGTTGAATTCGTATAATATATAATAAAACTCATTTAATTTTTGAAGATTTAAAAACTTCTAAAGGGAAACTGAGTCTGACTGATTGACATTGACAATACTGACTTTGACAATATATACTTTTAATGAATCACATATTATGGCAAAGATAACATGGCTAACATGGATGGCAACCCGGCTGAGCCCTTAGCTGCCTTGCCACAAAACCTACGGTAAAGCTGTAAAGGCCATTTAGGGCCAACAGCAACTACACAATTCAAAAAAAAAAATGTCTGTTCTGCTCTTCACATAATGGCGCCTAAGGTGGAATACTTTCCGCGTCTTTTTAACCGACTTAAAAAGAGGAGTTTTCTCAATCCGCTTCTTATTTCTATATATGCTTCTTTGCGGATAACTTCGTCGTTTACGAACCTGTTAATGATTCTCTTTTTGTTTGAAAGGAGATATTTCAAAAGTGGTCTCATGATGAGGAAACCAGGAGCTTTAGAATATCGTAGGGGCGACAAGTGCGTTTGTTATTTTAAGCACTACAATTTAATGAAGGTCTGTAGTCGATCTGATGATGAGAGCTTTACGAACGTCATTAGGGGTCTGATGAGGAAGGAGTAGGGTAGTAGTAGGGTAAGTAGGGAACTCCTCAACACAATAGCTACCTTTTTAACAATGTTTTCCAGTCATAAAAACTTCCTTGTAGCCTTATACATTTGTTCCTACAATATTTTTCCCTTACTTAAATCTCCCTAAATTTAAGTCTCCCTCTTGCATCGTCTTAGAGATTTTTTTTTAAATTTTTTGTGAAAAAATATTTTTTATTTGAAATCATATCACCTCTTTTTCGTGGCTCCATGTAAGCGTCTAGCTGTGAGGGTGTCGCAGCACAGGGTGAGACGGCGCGCGACCTGTAACCGACTTCGCGTTATAATACGGATTATTATATCGTTACACTTATTTTATAGGACAGATTTTATAATGATACTAGCTCTTCTATGTTTTATTTAAGTAAAGTGCGTTATTTAGGCTTAAATCCAGTGAAAGTAAATACTATTAACAAGTTATTTCTATCAAAACAAATTGGATTGAGGACTTGTCGAATATGAACATATATGAACAAATCTGTGTTGTAAATACTTTTTATTAACGACGTTTGTCATAATCCAAAATACGGATTATAACAAAGTTACGATCAAAATACTCGCAATTTAAATAGAGTCCATAGAAAAAAGAACGCGCAATTTACTATTTTCCTACCCGTATACTTACAAAGAAAATCGTGTAGCTAGATGCGCATCCACACACGTGTCTATAAAACGTGCAGTACTTTTTACCAATTAAGTCCTCGGCTCCAATTTAGATAGACGCTGTAAATGGTTTGCGTCGATTAAACTAGCGATGTCAACGCTTTTTTATATACAAAATAAATCTCCTGTTACGGCCATCAGCGCACTGCCGATCAATTAGTAATCAAATTGGCTACGACGGATGTTATTAGCGTGCACGTATCGACGGATTGACAGATGCATACATCTATTGCTGTTCCCGATGTGTGCGTGAGGTGTCTGTGTGGACTGCGCATATGTCGAAAGGGGGCGAGCAGTGTGAGTGGGGTGTTTGGAGTAACTGCTCAGGCTTGTAGCTAGCTCGGTACATTTTATTGTAGCTCGCCTCTCTAGATACAGTGCTGGGGTCGGTTTATCGATGTCGATATAAACCGAGTAATGGCCGCCGTTTTTCCCGCGCTAAGTTAACGGGATTGGATTGACTTAATTGGTTAGATACGCGGTTTATAAATTTAACAATATTGTTATTCGTTTGAATGAAGAGCAAATAATATAGTAATCAATTAGTCTATACAGGTGACTCTTTTACAACTAAAAGTAGATTGATCAGGCTCCTGTCCAATCACGGCTCTTAAGTCGGTAGCAACATAAGTATAATTTTAAATATAATATGACTATAACAATATTATTAAGTAGCCCCCTGGATGTCTTTGACAATATTAAGACGCTTTTCGGCGTCATCTCTCTTGTTTACATCTATCAAATAGTAAGTATTTGCATGTTTTATACAACCAATCAAACCATTAGTATCAAAAAATTAATGGATCAATACATGATAAATATTTTGGAATAAAAAAATACGTTTGGCACTGTCATAGACACAGTCTGGTGTTGTACGTTTTCGTAATAGGTAATTATTTTTATATAATATTTAATATATACAGGGTCTGTCGTAAATAGTGGATAATCCGTTAACTGGGGATAGCTCTGGTGTCGAGCTCCAATAAAATGTACTTTTTATGTGGGGGTTGCCATCATTGTGAAAATTGTGAATATTTTTGTGTTTTTTTCAAAATTTTCTACCGTGACTCGTAATTTGGTCATAATTTTTACAAATTAAAGTATTTTAGTGTATTTTTTTTTTATTTACTCGGAAATATAAAGTCGCGGTAGAAAATTTTGGAAAGAACACAAAAATATTTACATTTTTCACAGTGATAGCAACCCCGACATAAAAACTACATTTTCTTGGAGCTGGACATCAGGGCTATCCCCAGTTAATGGATTATCCACTATTTACGACAGATCTCTAGTCCTCACTGATCGTAATTAATTATTTGATCCTTTAGCTTTCCAGTAGCTTTTTTGAATTTAGAATGGATATGATAAATATGTAAATGCAACGCCAAACTGTATCATCATTTTGTTATCATTCGTTTTTTACTTTACTACTGAAATAACTGTAAAGATGCATTCACATCAAGAAAACAACGAGGTTCAAAAACGTCGATCGAAAATATCGATATATTTTTCAGCACATCTCTACACGGGTTAACACATAGCTGTGGCATTATCTCAACTGCCCTGTGTGTGGCCAATAATTTTAATACAAGTTCATTAAGATGCGTTGCGGCGTCATCTCTCTTGTTTACCTCTACGGATCGTAAGTGTTTGTATTATTAACAAAAACTTACATTAAATAAACAAACGAATCGATATAAGTTTAATTGAAATAAATAAGTAAGTGTAAAAACATCGATATCGATATTCTGAAGCGTCATCTCTACACAGGTTAACTCGTAGCTAGGGCGTTGCCTGAATTGCCCGGTGTGTGGCCAATAATTTTATTACAATTTCATTTAAACGAGTTGCGGCCTCAACTCTTTTGTATGGACCTACCAATAATAAGTGTTTTGTATTATTAACAAACCTTTACACTAAATAAACAAACGAATCGATATAAGTTTGATTGAAATAAATAAGTAGGTGTAAAAACATCGATGTCGATATTTTTCAGCACATCTCTACACAGGTTAACTCGCAGCTGGGGCGTGGCCTCAACTGCCCTGTTTGTGGCCAATAATTTTATTACAAGTTCATTAAGACGCGTTATGGTGTCATCCCTCTAGCTTACATCTGCAGATCGCAAGTGTTTATATTATTACCAAACCTTTACACTAAATAAACAAACGAATCAGTATTAGTTTGATTGAAATGAATTAGTAGTTCTAAAAACATCGATGTCGATATTTCTCAGTACATCTCTACACAGGTTAACTCGTAGCTAGGGCGTTGCCTCAACTGCCCTGTGTGTGGCCAATAATTTTATTACAAGTTCATTAAGACGCGTTGCGGCTTCATCTCTCGTTTACATCTACGGATCGTAAGCGTTTGTTTTATTCACAAACCTTTACAGTAAATAAACAAAGAATCGGTATCAGTTTGATGGTAATAAATCAGTAAGTGTAAAACACATCGTTATGGATATTTTTCAGCACATCTCTACACAGGTTAACTCCTAGCTGGGGCGTTGCCTCGACTGCCCTGTGTGTGGTCAATAATTTTATTACAATTTCATTTAAACGAGTTTCGGTCTTATCTATTTTGTTTGTATCTAGAAATAATAAGTGTTTGTATTATTAACAAACATTGCACTAAATAAACAAACGAATCGGTATAAGTTTGATTGAAATAAATTAGTAGGTGTAAAAACATCGATGTCTATATTTCTCACCTCTACACAGGTTAACTCGTAGCTGGGGCGTTGCCTGAATTGTCCGATGTGTGGCCAATAATTTTATTACAATTTCATATAAACGAGTTGCGGCCTCATCTCTTTTGTATGGACCTACCAATAATAAGTGTTTTTATTATTCACAAACCTTTACACTAAATAAATAAACAAAGGAATCGGTATAAGTTTGATTGAAATAAGTCAGTAAATGTAAAAAACATCGATGTCGATATTTCTCAGCACGTCTCTACACAGGTTAACTCGTAGCTGGGGCGTTGCCTCAACTGCCCTGTGTTTGGCCAATAACTTTTTTACAAGTTCATTAAGATGCGTTGCGGTGTCATCTCTTTTGTATGGACCAATCAATAATAAGTATTTGTATTATTAACAAACCTTTACACTAAATAAACAAACGAATCAGTATTAGTTTGATTGAAATAAATCAATAGGTGTAAAAATCATCGATATCGATATTTTTCAGCACATCTCTACACAGGTTAACTCGTATCTGGGGCGTTGCCTCAACTGCCCTGTGTGTGGCCAATAATTTTATTACAAGTTCATTAAGACGCGTTGCGGCGTCATCTCTCTTGTTTACATCTATGGATCGTAAGTGTTTGTATTTTTTATAAACGATGAGTCTATTTAGATCAGTCTATCAGATGTTGACTGGTCACTGCTATACTTGGTATTTGAGCTGAAACGTGAATAGATGAATCAGTTAGTCAATCAGTCATAGTTTTTATGTAGTAAATAAGCATGCAGTCCACGGGTTAGTAATTACCTCAGATAAGAGCTGTGGTAAGGACTATAATGGTCGCCACTTGTATTACTGATAGTCACTGATACTTTAAACAAAACACAAATTGTGCTTCATGGTGAGAACGAGTAGAATCGCTTCAGGCAAACTGTACGATAGGACTTTACCGTTTACATAACACCCTAAAATATCAGAGAACCCTGAAACCTCAGCAAGACAGACCGATTCACATCACTAGTCTTTCATAGTACGATAGTAGAGTAACAAATATTTAGAGATGTCTACGTCACTTTGCACGCTTATCGATGAGTTATGAGCGAGTGCTCATACTACGACTGTCTCCGGTTTCTGAGTAATAGTTTTCTAGAAGAAAATTTATTATATTATATTATTAGCAATCAAAATATTTTCTCCTGGAATTGTCACTGTTACTCATTACCAGCCAATATTTTATCATAATCAAAAGTAACATTTTATCATATTGTTGATACGTGCCCTGAGCAACGATGGCATTTCTATAAAGTATTCTAGTAGTTCTATGGTATACTTGTCAACTTATTAATATTCTTTATCGACAAAAACTTTGGTGTTACTCCGCCCTTTTCTTTGTAGCAACTAGTGACTGAAAATTGATCCTGAGCAATGAATCTCGACTGATCCCAAGAGGGTTCAGCGGTTGGTGAATAAAACAAACGGAGAGTACTATTCGATTTTATTATACTACTAAAAACCCCGGCTTCTAAGATATTTGGACGAATACGCCTTTGTGTACCTATCTTTATTATTTCAGCTACTTAATGGTAATTGAACTTTTTATAGTACTTTTTAAAGACAGACCAAAAATTACGTGTTTTTTTTGTGTAGATGTAGTAAACTGTCTAAAGGGAATTAACGCCCATGGATACATCAAGCACTAAATTTTAATAGCCTTTCAAGACTTTAAGGTATTTCTTTTATTAAATTGATTTTGATCCAACTGACTTGCTCACATCTAAATGGTACAAGAACTCGTGTTAATAAGTTAAGTTGTTCACATGCACCAGTATTGTAAGCTAAGCGTAGTTTAAGTCCCAGCTTTGGGATATGAATGGGAAGTTGAACTGCGCATGGTGTACTCAGTCTGATGCGCATAGGATTTTAACTTTGAATCTTGCGGACAAACCTGTGAGTCAGATGAATAATAGACTTAGCCTTTTTGTGTCTAGGTGTACATGTACACATGTGTGTGTGTGTGTATGTGTATGTGTTCATTGCACCAATATAATAGAAAATTACAGATCATTACTGTATCTCTGATCTGTAAAGTAATGTATGCTGATTGATGTATGCTTGTGTTTGTATTTTCTTTTTTCCTTTTTTTCGATTTTAATTTAAGTGTCCTGTAATTATTATTTTCATTTTAATTGATTTTAATATTGATTGCATCCAAATTTAATACTTATAAATGTAACTGGTATATCCGTACTAATTAATGTAATAATAAATAAACAAATAAATCCTATTATACTTTTATGTGATACAGAAATCAAAGTAACTATTATGTGGATATATTTTTTGTGGAATGGTAATGGTTAAGTCGTAGAATCGAGAAAAGAAACGAAGGAATATAAAGTGAACAAGCTGAACGGTAACGCTAGCAAAAAGGAGTCTTAATTCCAAATTGTATTTTGTTGTATTTAACTCTTACGATAACGTTTTTTACCTGACGTTATTACCTACGTTTTTTACCTGGTACTAGGAGACGTAATGTTTATTTGTTGGGGAATTTAAATGCTCCTTTGTTCTTAAGTATTTTTTGTAAAGTTCTAATAAACTTAAACATTGTAGATTTTTTATATCTTTATTTAAACGTAATTTCTAAAAATTGTAGATTGTTCCAGTTTTAACTACTCGCCTGGCGCAGTGGTCATCATAGCGGTCTTCCGCGCAGGGGGTCCCGCGTTCGATTCCCGGCTAGACAGAATTTGAATGATGAATTTGGATTCCTGTTCTGAGTCTGGTTGTTTGTCTTGTGTGTGTCATGGCACCCACGACACAGGCAATCCTAGTGTGAAACTATGAGTGTATAAGGTGTCATTTTTATTATGCTTTAAAAACTAAAAGTCGATAGCTACATTTGTTTATGGATATTGTTCTATAAATATGAACCTACGTTTCTTTGTTCTTTCGTTTACAAAATGTGCGTAACAAAATTTAGGCGCGAAATGCGCAAAACCTCTGGCGGGCAATCAAAATTCATAATAACCCCAAAGCAGTGTCACTAAGTTATAAAGCGGCAGAAATAATTAATCGTCGACACGCCCGCTGTAAAAAGTCGCTCGCCCTGGAATGGAGCACGCAAAATTATTTAAACATTAACCTTACTGAAAAGTACAATGAATTTACAGCTACCTGAATAAATGATAACATCGCGGTGAATTTGATGTCAATATGTGTTAACACTAAGCTATTTAGTTCACGACTCGGACCCCTTTCCCGCCCCGCCTCCCTGCCACACAGCGACACTAACCCCATCTTCCTCCCGCTTCGTGCTTGTGTGCTACGAACACAAGTGGAAAAGCAATTTTTCAGAGGTTATACCGACGCACACAAACAAACAAAAACGTATGTAGTGGGTGCCTTGCCCCACGAAAAGTTTTGTAGTACAGAATTTGTTCGCTAGTTGTGTCTAGACATGCCATGCTTTTAAGTTAGAGGTGAATCCTTCGAGACTTGTTTCGTGAACTTGGTACGAATAATTAAGTTTCAGCAAAGTAGCGATGTGTTTTTCGCTGCTTTAATTTGTACGGATGAAGTAAAACTTTTTACCGTTATGTGGAAAATATGTTTGTATTTTCTGGTTATATTTTTTTAAGTCGATGATCAATTGTATGTATCGTTTGTGCATGCGTTATTGACTAAGTATGATGTTTACGTAAGAATAAATTAATATTTTAAACGTTAGGTAAATTAATTTAGAATATTTGTTTCGTAAATCAATATTTCATATAAAATTAGTAGGACAATAATATTAATATGTTGATCGTTAATCTCCTGACGAAAATATGAAAAATGACCGAAATCACAAATTCAACTCCTTTGTGCGAAGTGCTATAAAAGCAAAATGGTAGAATACTTGTGTTCACAAGTGCCGCGGGAAAATCATGGCAAGGGAATGCATCGAAAATGATTACGGAATGTGCCGGAGCGGGACGGGGATATTGCAGTCACATGCTGCTCAGTCTGTTAGACAGAGATCAAATATTGAATATTGCGTCTCCGCGAAAAGCTGTATGTGTTTTGGCACGCGAGCAGGAAAATGTGCCCTTTGCATCGGATTTACGGTGGAAAATCTCTGCTAATCGGCCGGAGCATAGATCGTAGCTCCCTCCGAGCACCGGCGGTGGCGGGGGACTCGGTGGCTCTCAACTGTGGCAGATAATCAATATCCGCTTGGCTTGTGGACACTATAATAATATACGTTATTTTATATCTGCGTTGTTCAAACTTGGCGTCACGGCGTATGCTACGTCTCTCTCGCACCATTATCTAAAATGGACAGTGGCGTAGATTTGGTAAATGATAAGTGTGAGAAAGTATTTATCACGACAATGAAGCGTGATGTGTAATTATATAGCTTATTTGGGTTATAGTGATAGAGGTGTGGGGAGTTTTCCTAGTGATGTATTTATTTTTATTGACGTTCGTATCGATATTCTGTGTATCTGTACGCGATGCGGGCAGTTCTTCATTAGGCGGCCGAACTATGCTCCGCGGTACTTAATTGACTCAATCTAATTGAGGTCGCCATATCAACACTTTATCGTGAATACTCTTTATACCCTACTTCTGTAGCGTTTTGAGTAACTAAGCAGGTTGGAAGGTTTCTATGATTTTGGGGTCTTCCTTTTGAACTTTCGTATTAGTTAAATTGAGAGCACAATGCTTTGTTGCTTTACTTAAATTAAGCGACTGCTATTTTTAATCAAGGGTTCTTGCTACTCATACATATGTGTGCATTTACCTATATTTTGATTTAGTTAATGGGTGGTTTAGTTCACTGCAGACAATATTTATATTTTCAAAGCAATATATTGGGATTGTGGAGCATGCACCACCACAGTGTTCAAGCGCAAACAGATGTACAGGTTTATGACTATTTTTTATTAGTAAACAACGCATATACACTGATGGCAATGGCTTAATATGGGACTGAATATGGAAGAAGGGCTGCTTGGTGGTTAATCGTTATTTTTGAATATTTGAATTAGAAGCCAGAATTAAATGTAACTAAGTATTTATGACTTTAAAGTTTTACAGCAGTTCGATAGTTTTCAACGAAAAATTAATACTAATTAATATTAATAATCCATGAAATTAAGAAACTCATGGTCACCCTTCCAGGATCCCAATGAGTGTTATGACACATCTGCCGAACATACTGCTTCGACAATTCGGCGACTGAAATAGCGATCGTAGTATTTGGTTCACATGGCATTCAACGAACTGAAACCGAACTGTCGGTGTTACGCGGAGTCTTGTTCAGCGTGATACGTCACGGATGTCATTCAATCGTTATTTAACAACGCACGCCGAACTTTAGGTCGCGTAACATGGCACATGATTTCAATGTATTTTGCGTAAATAGTCATGCAAAATAAATTAAAAAATATCATGCAAAATAATTGGAAATACACTGATGCATTCTCGCATTAATAATGGTTCGACGAAAGGCTCGGCTGCTCCACGCCATTTTTGAACTATTTTTTTTTTTGTATCACAAAAAGAAATTGATTACAAATAATTTCTTGTACAAGCGCGTTGGTACATCTTATTGGGTCTAAGAAGTTCGCTTCATGTGTGAAAATAGCCGGCAATCACACATCTCCAAAACCGGCTTGCTTCACGGATGATCATGAGGGTGACTTTGTATGTATTCGGCTGAACGCTGCGTTACTTTCGGCAGGTGTGTCACAGCACTTAATGTTCGTTACGTATGATATTTCATTTAAGATTATACGTAACGACACCAACATAGAACTTTAGAGTTTACAAGGGTTTAATTCCCATTATATTGTATGGCGTGTTACATAAAACAAAATCTTGGCTTATGAAACCCTTCAACCTACGACCGAGCGATTTTCTTTCAGATTCTGACGGAGCCGAAGTTTCAGTTGACTTTTTCAACTCGAGTTTAACTAACAAAGCCTTATTTCGCAACGAAAATTTATGTAAGGAACGATGTTGTGTGTGAATTCTGGAGTTAATATAACTATTACGTCATATATTATGTTAGGGTATTTAGGGCATTTGCCAGGTGGTAGAACTCGAATTACATGTTCGATCGCAGAGGTACCACCGCCAACCGCATAATCCTCCGTGAAGCAATTTATTCAGTTTCGGTTTGGAGAGGCGTGGTTGCCGACTATACTTATACACGAGGCGAACATCTTAGTCCTCAGGGGTAGCAAAGCATCTGTGATCATTTTCAGGTATGATCCAATCGTACTTGGAAATGATTTAGATGTCCATGGGCAGCAGTGACCACTTACCATCAGGTGGACTGCATGCTCGTTTGCTACCTTTGTACTTACAGTAAAAAAATGCTTTGAGTGGTCGCAACAGTGCAGTGGCAACAATGCATTTGTGGTTAATGTCAGGGACGTTTCGATCATATTTAAGTGGTACAACTCGTGTAGTTCGACTCGGAGGTATCACCGCCTAGCTCATATTCCGCCGTGAGGCATTTCTTGCGTTTCGGTTTGATTAGGCGTTGTCGTATGTATAGAGAAAGAGAACTTAATTATGTAACGGATGTCCAAAATTATACTTATTTTTATAAGAATAAATTTAAATATAAACAACCTTAAAAATTGCTACATTTTTGTGGTTTAAATCCGTCGAAAGACTTTATATGACCGTCTCTTAATTTCACTATTTCTTGTTTTTTCATTGTTTATGTTAATTATAGACGCATTTTATTTACTTAACCTTCTAATTACTAAAAGATGTAAATATATTTGGTTAAAAGCGCCATCTAGTATCTAGTTAGATAACTTTGCTATACATTAACTAGAAAATATGGTATTTGTCGTAGATTTAAAAAAATATTTTTATTATAATAATGTCAATATTACAATCCACATTTTAAAAAATATGTATATGTTAACTGTAAAGTTTCTAAAAGTGTCGCTTATCATCTTTTGGCTTTTTAGTCTTGTTGTAGTCAAATAATTACCAGGTATAAATGACAACAGCTCGACTTCTAGCTGCTGTTCTAGGGGTATTTTAGTTTCACAGAAATCTGTTCATATGATAGTAAATATGCAACGTTAAGTAAATCTGGCCTCATAGCAATTCACAGAAATCATATTCATTCAAACATTGTGAATACCTAATCTGTCGTTGAAACTAGTTAGCCCATAGACTCGAAAGCTTTTCAGACAATTACTAACACAAGTCACCCCTGTTATGGCGTTGCAAACGATCTCAAATAATAATGGGAACATAATTCGATTGGCCCCCGTCTGTCGACGGAACAGATAGATCATGCAAATAGTATGACTGGAAATGATTACGTAAATATCGTCCAAAATACCTTTAAAATAATTATTTTTAAAAGAAACACTTATAAAATATCAAGATCAACCAATCTTCTAATTATATTAAAGTCATTAAATGTTACACTTCTCAGGATTTATTAGTACCCATATGTTTTTTGAAGAATAATACTTACTTATAGATAGACTCTTAATATATTTTTTTTATAAAAAAAAACTATTTTAAATTAATAAAAAAAACTTAATTATTAAAATAAAATCCATGGCTGTACTAACTACACTTGACTGTAGGAATCTTTCAATTGCAATATCTCGTTTCTTTTAACATATGTAAATAGTGGTGCCACTTAAACAAGTAAGATAAAAATAAGGTTAAGATTTTTTGCTTTTATGTTATCTTTTTCATTTTATGTTGATTGTTTCTTTCTTTATATGTTCTGCATGTTATTTCATTTGGGTTCTGTAATTATTGATTTAATACATAAAATACGATACACAGTATAAGTAACTGAAATAAATATGTTTTAATTGCATGTACAAAAACGTAAACGTTTGACGTCTATTTACATTCATAGCGTTCCTATGTACGTCAGCAGCAAGCGACTATTCTCACAAGACGTATTTGAATTGTGTATTTGTGTTCGAGCATCGATGAGATAGAGGGCGTTGTTAAATTATATGACTATAATTTTGTCGTACTCAGGGGCGGATTAACCATACAGCAAGAGTAGCAAATGCTGCAGGCCCCGCCTACGGAGGGCCCCGTGCAGCAAATGCTTTGGGCCCCGCGCGTACGGATTCATCTAGTGTTAGCAACCTACAGCAAGCAGCCTCTTGCACCGGCACCTGACCTCCTAATTTTGTTTATGAAGTTGATGATCATATGGAAATGGAATTTCTTTAAGTGATTTATCAAAAAAAAGTTTTCTCGTGATGTGCATGTGTTTGCAAAATTTAAAAGCGATTGATGATTTATACATGCATTCAAATTCTTAAAAAAAGAAAGTCGTCCCTTGGGCCCGGCGCATTAAACTTTGCTACGGGCTCTACGATAGCTTAATCCGGCCCTGGTCTTACTCATGACCGATGGTAGATATATCGTTAAATAAAGTCTCAAAACTAAATTATTCTAGTGAAGATATATTAGCAGAGCGCGACGGGTTCATAATTTAGGATGCAAACTATTGACACCTGCTTTTAATCCAGACCTGTCGCTTCTAGGTTCTGGATATCCGTGTTTTATCGTATCTCATCCAGATTAGACACTATATGTAAATAAATTAGTGCGTATCAATGTATATGGCATAGGGCGGAAGTTTGATAGTTCGGTGAAACGACTGATCGATAATGTACTGTTATACCAACAATTTACAAGGTCCTTATGGGTTGTATGAAATTACAGATTGCAATTATTTGTGATGATTATGATGATGACGTTTGGCTGTTATTTTTTAAGTATTTCGAGGTCAACCCTATAGATTTTAACAAAATAATAGTATATTAAGCCTATATATGTAGTTTTGTTTATTATATCTCGTTGAAAAATTTACAACTCTTTACAGATATCAATTTTATAGGAATGCAAGAGGATTTGAGGTTGAATTTGGGTTGACTGATGCTATTATTTTTTTTCTCATTGTAAAAAGTTTATATTACTTCAAAAACAATCAAATGCAAATTGTATGTCTTGAAAATGTTATCATGAATGTATATTTCAATCTACGGTGCGGAAGAACTTCATCCTCGAAGGTTAGTCTTTCTACTCGATGGTAGATGGCGGTAGTTTAATCGCAAAAGCAAATATTTTGCTTAATTTTCAACTGTAAACGTGTAACATGCTTTTATTATAAATATGTAAATATAGTTTAAAGAAATAATAATTAGATATTTAAAATGACCTAGAAAGGTATAAGTACGCTTCTACAATACAATGATTCAGAAGCGGCACACACATAGGTTTATTGTCCCGCTTAGTAATATTACATCTGAAAAAAATGTCGGTGCCAAATGCAGTCGGCATCTCCTTCTTCTCTTCATATACCACTTGGCACCGACATCAAAATTATAAATTATT